>JAAAKL020000978.1:9416-34326 GCA_010016065.2 Carybdea cf. marsupialis auct. non (Linnaeus, 1758) | reverse complement strand
TCGTCATCGTCATCGTCATCGTTATCGTCATCGTCATCGTCATCGTCATCATCAATATAATCTTGACCACGCGAAAATAGTAATAACAGCAGTTTCTGTCTTTGTAAATAATTATAGTAGTTAAAATTGCGCCATCTACAGTGATAAGTGCAGATATCTTTCTGTTTGCAATTTGTGTTGTCATTTAATTTTACTTATTGTAACAGAGCTAAGAACTTTAATTACCCACATTTAAATGTACGTATTTCAATTTCGTATTCAAGGGTTAATATTTCAAACCATTTTCTTCATGATTTCTGATGATGAGCAACGTGTGAGGAAGTGCATTTTGGAACATGTTCACTCCTATTCTACCATAAATGAAAAATTAATTACATCATCTAAATCATTTCAAGGTTGATGTAGGGAATTGAACTCAAACAGAGGATTGAGATTGATAATTGCAAAAATGACATCCTCACATTTTCTTAAAATTATTCATGCAATTGTAGCACGTATTTTAGGGGATAATGATGTGGCTATCGCCCTTAATGGTCAAATTTATGCACTGTAAGTGCCACACAGAAGCCTTCTATTGTGATAGTGAAAATGATGGATTATCCCGTCGATATCGACGTATGAGAGCTCAACTATTCGATCCGCTGAGCAACATCCTCAGTGAATAAGAGTGAAAGTGCCCGAGTAAACCACAGTCACTTGTACCCTTCACGCGCTCTTCAAGCTTGTTCAGCATGAAACATGTATAACAAGGCTAGGCTATTCAAACACATCTACAATCCAAGATATTATTACTAAATTGAAACTGTATGAGAGTGCAAATTCCCTAAAGCAGCATGAATAGGACATGAATAGATCATCGTGACAATGAGAAATTGTGAACTAAATGCTTAGGGTTTCTCATAGTTGACGACCATTGGCTGTACGAAGCATGAATTCTAGATCAAAACAACTTTCTCCAATGAAGGACGATTATATTCAGTATATCATATCATAACACGGTAAAAAGGAGCGGAAAATTTCAAAGCAAACCCTGGAATAATGCAGGTGGTGGCCTTCAATTTATTCTCATAACATTCAAATGTCGTGAGCTCCAGTAAAAAGCTTCATTATTTCTTAACTAAAACTCAACTCAGTGCACAAATTTTGGTGGTCGTTAGCAACTCTCGCGCGGAACTAAACCCCATGCCATACACGGCTGATAAATTGGGACTACTTTTGATTTGAACTTAAAGTAATCAATATAATCGGCGATATGTGAAGGTAAACATTTTAGTAAAGCACTGGACTGCTGCAATATGAGGGATGTCTACCTGTAGTTGAAAATTTAGCAGGTAGGAAAGCAGTGCTTTCGAGCTCTATCCTATGTATACGGCTCAGATATTACTCGGCAGTAATGTGATGTCAGAAGTGATAAAATGGTGCTTCCCGGAACCTCCGTTTCTACATGATTCCCGTAAGATAATCTACCGCCATATCAAGATATCTTATATTGGAAAATCAGGTAGGATGTCTTGCTTTTGCCGTAAACGAATGTAACTTGAGATATGTTGATACCGTATTTCAAGAAGTGAGAAAGGTTATGTTTACGACGGTGCGTACATGTTCCTTCTCAATACTGTTACACCATCAAGAGAAATATGTGTGCGTTTACCCTTATCATAGAATTAAGTAGGAGAAGACGTGCTTGCCTGCAATAGGTGCATTACTCATACTTATTTACTTGCAACATTGTAGATAGAAAGCCTTGCAAATTTCAACCAGTTCCCTTAACGTTAAACCATACTTGACACGATGTCGGTCTCTGCACATGCTAGAACGTTTAAGCATGAAAATTATGTATTACGTTTACATTTTAGTAACTTGAATGAGACTCTTACTTAACTTTAAGGCTTTAGATTTCATTGTGATAGTTAGCTTTTCTCAAATATGCACGTACCTTCTGAAATTAGTGTGGAGGGGGTGAAGGTGTTTAGAAGTAATCGTTCATAGAATGAAAGAATATCAGTTAGCTTGAAGTAACGCCGCAAACATTAGGTCATAACTATAACAATCAGAATATTTTACTTACTTTAGTGTAATAGCGAAGGAGTTACGTTTACATTAATCCTAAAGACATCTGTTGATAATAGGATTCGCATTATATTTGATTTTGTATAGGTTGCAGTATTATTTCTAGAGTTTCGTCGCCATGTTAGACAGGTAGTGGCCACGTTAGCTTCGTGTAGCTTCCATGAAATTAAGTCACGTCGGGATAGGAAGAAGAGAGGAAGTAAAAGATGTCGAGTCGATAGAGAGTTATAGAAAGAGAGGAACCCTTGATAAAAAATACTTCTCATTGTGTTACGCAAAAACATATTTTGGACATCTTCATTCCAGGGGGAAGTACTACACTAGTTCCAAGAAAGAGGTAGTATACTGTTAGTTTAATTGTTTATGACAGAATATCCTAACAAGCAAGATTTTATCCTTAGTGAAGATAGATACATCCCCCAGAGAAAAAGTAGATTCACAGTTTGCAGAGATGATAACTAATAAACGAGAACATTATCATTCTATCAAGAACAGCTTGAGTTCTTGTATCTTATTAGTTTCAAAGGCTAATTACCAATTCTAATAGTTGTATCCATTATATGCATAATGGGCAAAAAAAATTCTCCTAAAAATTGCCTTGTAAAATTTACTACTGCCCCCATAATAATTGCAAAGTCAGCCATTTCTAACTTGTATCCATGGTCCAGTTATGAGTTGTGTTAAAAGCATCATCACTTTTTCTTATAAAAAACTCTTGCCTACAAGCCATCGTAGTTAAGAGATACTGTCCCATCATTCCGAAATAGTCTTCATTAAAGGACGATAACTCAGTTGCTGTGAAAGTGTAACCAAAATCTACTTTTGATATTAGAAAATAATGTTTATGAAAGCAAAACGTCACCCACAAGATTATTACGGGGCTTGGCCCTCATTTGAAGAAACGTGGGATAACGTGAACCTTTTTGCTCGTCGTTGTGTAATGGAAATGACGTAGCGGAACCATTAACCAATAGTAAACTAACACAAATCCACTAACAACACCCAGATCTTTTATTAATCAATAACCCTCCACTTCCTGTCTTATTTGTAATTTGATTGGCTCTAGTAGTTCTGTATAAATATTCAGCGTATTGTAGTTTATGTTGTGTGTGTGTGACAGAGCTCTGAGATCTATGAACGTTGTCATAGATCTCAGATAAATATATCGTGGCAACAGCAAGCCTTATTGCTATTATTGTGGACGATCTATAAGCGCTGCCAGCGAGTTCCCCAGGAGCTGCTAAGAATTAAGAAAGGCTCTCATTACAGTTGTATTAAATCAATTCTATGATGCCTACTTGCTACCTAGAACGTATTGGGGTCAAAGCATCATAAGTCACCAAACGTGAATGAACCTGTAAGGATTTTTGTCTGCTTTCTTGTTTCGAAAAGAAAACATTTTACAGACGAAGAAATGTAGCTTGTTATTAAGAGGAATTACTGGAAAATCAGTTTCTTTTTAATCCCAGAAAATTTAAGTGAGGTTTCAAATCTACGTTACAAATAATTTTAGAGTTTTTTAAGCAACCACAGACCTACTAGCGCTTCCCCCACCCCAAGTCCTGAGAACCTCAAAATGATCTCTGTATAGCGCCCTGTACAGGGTTAAAGTTTCGCCGCATCAACTCACTTAAAGAAATAGATCCTCGCACTCCTGCACATTGTAAAGTTTAAAATTTTAATCATTCTGAATATACTTATCAAACAGCCGATTCATCTCTTTCTCCATTAGCTACAGTTGCCATGTGATGTTCTTTCCATGTGCTACGTCACGTAGTTTTTGACTTAGCCAGTAAAAAACTGTTTTTGTTATCGGAATCTTACTCTGAAACAATTTGATTCATCTACCGTTACTCATTCGCTTCTAGCCAAACATTAGTAACTCACGAGAATACGGGGCTGATCTCTAAAAAGCAATGGATCGACCATCTTCCGTCTCAAAGTCAGGTCATTTCAGTCCCCATCAAACCAAGCTTATAAATAATGTTAAGAAACATGGTGGACCTTCTCGCGCTATTTTACCTGTTGGAAACGATTGGGAGCTCGGTTCAGTCTTTTATAGAGATCAGTGGGTTTACCTGGTTACAATATCCTTGCATGGCAATGTCTCGCACTTCTTTTTTGCATATTTTGGTGGACGTTTGGTCGGTGCTATTTGGAGGCAATACCGCAGATGAAATCTGGATCCGTTCATTATAATTTTGACTCACATTATGAAGTTAAGATCGGCTTGAAGAAGGCCTTGCAAATGTGTATTTTGATGTTTCAGAAAGGTTCTTCTTCTCAATCAGTTATACCATTGGGAAGTCTTAACCCGTAGGGTGCTGCTGGTCTGTATCCTCTAGACCCTAACATTTGCATGTCCACTAGGCAATCGACCTTCTATAGTGCCGTACCCTGTGCCTTAAAACTGCTGCCTTCAACATTGCTCTTATTTACCTTCTGCTGACCTCCCAGTAGCCCTCTTCAGCCAAGATGCTACTTTGGTGCTTACATTAAAACATTCGCTCAATATTTTGTCGGTTATTCAAATTGTTACATTTTCTCTCGTTCTTTTCAATGTTCAAGACTAAAGTTCTCCTGACATTGATTTTCAGTGTCGATGACAACGTAGATAAACCGCCGAAAAAGTAGTAAAGACTCAGATACACCAAGAGAGGAAACTCCGACATCGACAACATTTCCTCCACATCAGACTTACAAAGATCCACCTAAAATTAGCTAATCTTTTGGCCAATTTCTTGTGGAACACAGACATACCACGAAGACAAAAGCAGTTTCCTTTTTTGGTGTTTCTCCTTACTGATTGATTTTTATACGATATTTTGCCAACATCTGTACCTGAGACCATCCGCAATGATATTAAAACCTCTGAAAAAGGGGAACTATTTGTTTGCACAAGATGTGTGCTGCTAAAGTAGCTAATGAGGTGTCTTCGTGACTCTGCTAAAGTAGCTTCTTAGCTTACAGTCATGCATCAAGTGCAAAGAAAGGCCCCCGTGTTAAATAGGTCTTATGATCTTTGGTAAAAATTTTCATTCTCTGGGAACTTTGTCTGATCTCATACTGCTGCAAGCCACTCTGACAACTTAAGGTGGATTGAAAAACTCAAGCTGTAAGTTGTAATAGTCAAATTCAGGAATATCATCTTTCTACAGGGCATACACTTCGAACGATTCATAAAGTTTGTTCGCATGGATTGCCTTTTCACACTTAGTTTTACTGATATTCACCTTTGGGTGTGAAATAAGAGCTTTGCTATTTTTAGAAACATAATAAACAAATATTGGTGATACTATCATTATTCAAAGGTGTGGTAAAACATTGTACAAAGTAATTACCAGGTAAAAAAGTTGGCTCCATAATAGATTTTCTCAGGTTAACAGCCTGCAATGAGAGTATTTGTTACCCTTAATTACTAGCCTTTGTAAAAACTTTGAAAGACAATTCACACATTTCTGTCCATGTTTATAACGGGAACTCTTAAAGAGACCATTGTCATGCTCATACTGTGGCATCTTATTGCATGTTAAGTAATGATAAACTATTTGAGGTGCTGTTAATAATTACCATCATTCAATGGCTGCCCCCTTGCTGTCCTCTTGCTGTCCCCTTGCTGTCCCCTGGCTGTCTTACATCCTAGAAACACGTGTATGTATCAATATACCAGCGCATTTTTGCATCGTAGTGTTTAACATTATCCCTCTAGCAAGGTGGTCTATGCTGCAGCACTATGACTTTTTCACAAATTTTAGCTTTGATGTCGCAATATAGCTACTCTTAAGACAGCGGATCAAACATAACGATGAAGATCAGAGAGACGTAAACGAATGAAATTCAGATAACCTCTCTCAAAATTTTGGGCAGAGAGTTTTAATCTGGCCAAAATAAATCATTTATTAGCTCCTGTTTTTAGGCTCTTGTTCACTTTACATCTTTTTCAAGTCACATAATGCAAGATCCGTAGTTCATAGCAGGACAGATTTTAAATATGTACCTGTAATTTACACCATCAGAAATATTCGCAATATTATCGTATAGTAACGAAATACCCATTCCACAGCCTATTTGATGTAATTGTAACAATAGAAAAAAAGGGAAATTTGAAGGGGGCACGAGATCACTCTGGACAGAAAAAACATTCCTCAACAGTTTTGACATAGGGACATTTCGATTCCTGCGAGACAAAGCCCGACAACATGAGACAGTTGCAAACATCGCAACGGTGGTTACACATGAAGCAGAAAATTATTAGCACATGCAAATACAATCGCACTGTCTGAAGGCCTGTCCAATGCCATTGGTCAAATCTATTGCAACCGAGGGGTAAATCACTCGAAAAATCACGTACGCATCTGACGAAAATCAAATTTAAACAAAAAAAAATTAATGAAAAAATAAATGGAACAATCATAAGTCAAGGGGAACAAAATCAGGAAAAAAATCAAAAAACCAATGATAAATGAAAAAATAACAACATCACGTACACCTTTCTCAAGAGTGATTGACAACAGCTGGTTTTAATCAAATCACTGAAAGTGTTGAGAATTATTGATACTGAAGCAATTTTCACATTTATTTTCTGAAGAGCAATTATTACGTCGACACGAGAAATTGCTTACCAATGATTATGCTACAAAAGATAAAGTTGTTGTCGGAAAGGAATTCTTTAAATTTATTATTTGTATAAGTTGCACAGCGTCGTAAGAGCCACAGCGGACTGCAATGGCTTTAAGAATATACTGGCCGGTCATTTTAGGCAGCCTGGCGTCGATTTACTGTTTTTCAGGAACGTGAAAGTTTTTCAACTCCTGTTTTCTTATGAGTTTCTATTCACCTTAATGAGAGCCATTTTGGGGAATCCAAATATGGATTACGGGTCATTACACAGGAGTGTAGCCGACAGCTCAGAATCATGAAATCTATAGATGAAAAGTTTCGAAAAGTTTGTTGATGGCGAAAAATAGCGAATTCATTTTGTACTTAAAAGCTATTTCGTCAGACACCCTTCAGCCCTCACAATTCGTCGGAAAATAATCTCAAAATGAAATCAACGATATTATTTACCCAGCTGTTTTTTACAAAGTAGCCAATCAAAACTCTGACAGCCAGATTGGTGTTGTTTTGACCAATCAGTGTCCGTGAAGCTGAATGGTTAACCCGAAAAGGTCCAATGAGAAGACATTCTTCTTGTCTACAAAGGGAACTTTTCCAGGCTCTTAAACTTTGTAGACCGTTGTTTGTTTACGGTTAGTTATTTGGTAGGCCTATGTGACATACATTTAAAGTAATTTAAAGTAAAGGAAATCGTTGCAATATATATACAGTATATTCTTGAAGAAGCCAAGGAAAGAATCTTATGTTGCCTTCGTAAAAAACCATTACGGACTAGTAAGTCTTGAATTTTATCGTAAATTGGCATATGATTCTGTTGAAAAATAATTTACAACGTCAGACCTTTTCAATATTTGAAAAGGAACAAAGCGTGTGCTATATATTCTACTACTGCGTTCGGGGATGGTACAAAATTTGTGGTGATCGATATTTTTTTTGGAATTTTACGTTAATTTAGCCTCCTATATTTCAAAGTTGGGTAGGACAGTCCTGTTGCAAAAAATGTTTCTATGGAAATAGAGAGAAAATGCAATGACCTCGATCTTCACGGTCTCAAATTCCTTGACTTTAGTATGGAAATACTAGAAAAAATGTTTAATTCTTTCAAGTTAATACTAGGTCACCAAGATAAAAACTATTGATTCTAAAGACCTGTCTCTTGGGAGAATTTGCAAATAGGCTGGTATGACTGGAACAGGAGTGATTACACAATATGACCGTAACGCATCTATTCTTATTCTTTAGCTGGTTCCGAATTCTGTTTTCACGAGGTAAATCAGTCTTGTTCTGCCTGTCCTTCACTTCCTGTTCACTGAGTTAAGTACAATCTGAAAATGTAGGTACTTAAAATGCTAATACTTAGATTACTAATTCACAACTTTTAATTTGGTACATAATGGTGAAAATTGCATTAGTGTAGTCGATCGGTAGGGATTAGGAAGGGAAACAGACGTGCAAACAGACGTGCAAAGGAGGGGGCTGCCAAGTTTATCAGTCGGGCAACCTGATAGAGGCCTTGCTGTTTTCAGTCCAGATTCTTTGGCCCTATCGCTTTTCTCACCACAGGGCCCTTGCTGGTTCTCGACAGATCTGCATCAGAATGATTGACTTTCTACAGCTATGACTCTACCTGACTGCTTACGCTCCAAACAAAGTACCACAAAAATTTAGGTTTTTTTGATGATATTGTAGCCTCCGATCGAGCAGGATAGGTAACTTCTCTTATCCTCAAAATAAACAGGCAGCAGAATTTTTCACGGGGAAAACTAACTACGCATATGTAGAGCTTAAGGAGATAACGAAGTTGAGTGTGCCAGCTTTTTATTTTTCAAGGACTGAGGATATGGCTAGTGAGGGAGCATTTTTATATCTTTCTTATGCATCATGAACTACTGAGCCAATCTTTTTATATCAATTTTCAAACATTTCCTGAAATTTATTCGAGGGGAATTGGAAACTTTTCTGTTTAATAAGTATGCCATTAATGACGTCACTCACTCTCCTGACGAGGAATTATTCACCAACAAGTCTAAAGTGTACGAAACACGTGGAATAAACTTGTTGTAAACTCACAAATCTTGTAACGTGCATGCGTAATAGATATTTGCACTTTGTTCTATTTGGTCGTCTTTTCTATAAAAAGCATTAAGCTTTTACGTCGTTATAGTAAACAGTATTGTAATGATGGCCTTTTGAACAGTGTTTAGGTACTTGTCTATATTCGACTGTGTTGAATGTATCATCGAATCAAATTCGAAAACTAGACAGTACTTTCTATACCTAATAGATGAACTAACAATCCTCTAATTTTTATGAGTAAATACAAAATAGTCACTGAGCTATGAGGGTTGATGTAGTCGCTGGCCTACTACCACCCCCTTCCAGTCATGGATATCTTACAATAACCCTGCCTGGGTATCTTGAACGACCAGAGCAGTATTTTAATAAGGAAATCTCTCCTCTGGCCTCACGCAGGTGTCTCATGTTTCTTCCGAATGGCTGTTTTAAAAGACAGATCTAGTACGAAATAGCCGTAACCTAAAAAGCTTAGACTTGAGGTTTCAGACATTAACTACGACCGTTATACGTACGATTTCATGCAAATTTCTGCTTTATCAAATTCACTGTTATACTTGTAAATAATCTCATAAATAATTGAAGTCAGTTCCATATATCACAAAGATTGGATACAGTATCCCCCTTAAAGACAGTGTTTGAAAAAAATAACATGGGGAATTATTCTTTCCGAATAAAGATTTTTGCTTTGTATACATTTGATAGAGCCTGCGAGAGACAGAAGGTTGTAGGCAAGTGAAGACTAGAGAAAATGGTGTGCCAAGCATTAGAGTCAATGTATATTATATATTAAACTTGGTAACCCTTTTTCTTGTTTCACGCCATCAGTAGACTGACGATATTGATAAAGATATTTTAAAAGTTGCGAATCATCCATTCAGGTTAATCACTGCCTCAATGCTTATATATTTGTCATTCGATACTTCGCCTGATGATTGTTGTATAGCATTAGCAATACTTCCATGTGACTGCCATGCATGGAGAACATCTATACAAGAAGGGAAGAGGGAGATATCTCCTTTTCCTCCCTTTTTTAAATAAGGCTATTTTATATCATATACGTACAGCGTAGTAATCAATGATTTCCAAAGTTCTAGGGACGTCATCAATGTATAACACCTTACTCATTTAGCAGAATGCGCTAGCCACTCTTTTCAGGCTTCTTTATCACGTTTGCCTCGGGCTCCTACTCCTCCTGCCCAGTAGTGATCATGATGCTATTAAAGTAATCACTTATTCCTCTTGCTCTTCTGATAGTAGCTCTAAACTTGAATAAACGCAAGGGTATGAAAAGATGTAATGAAATCTCATTCAGGGCTTCCACTTTAACACAGATATTAAACTACATCCATTTTCTACCTTAATCTAGCTCTAGCATTGTATCCCTTTGACCTCTTCACGAAGTTTCTGATTCAGGCTCAAAATTAATGGTAGTTGATATTCTTCCGGGGTTCACTTTGCTTCTTGCGCGTAATCTTCGAAGCAAAGAAGCAAGGTAAGCTTTCCTAAAGTCTGTCATCTGCCAACAGAGAATAAATGGATCTAAGATGGAACCTAAACTAAGTAAAAATAAAGACCAGCTATGTAAAAGTCTTAGTAATAAAGTGCTATCCCTGTTGTTACCAACGACTTTAATGATTGTGTGAGGCAAACTTGTTAAAATCAGAGCAATTATAAATAAATATGTAACTTTCATCGATTTCAGTTTTCGTTTCTGCTGACGCATCTGCTGCTTCCTGTCTTCCTTTGCTATTGCGCTGTTGTTCATTTGAAGAGTTGCTCTTCCTTTCAAAAATGCCTTTATTTGAACAAAAGTTCCAAGGATAATAACGATCAGTGAAAGTACAATCACAGAATTGCGAAGTAAGATCATCTTTGGTGAAAATGGTCCTGCTATTCCTATGATGCATGATACGAAAATTACAAAAGTCAGCTCAAGACGCAGAAATAAATCTTTTTCGAATATCCTCTGATGTAGAAAGGGATAAAATATGGCCATATATCGATTCACGCAAATAAAAATTAAATGAAGGATAATAGATATTGATCCAATAGGTCCAAGCAAAACCCCTGCAAATCTAAAATAACACATTTCACTTCCAGTCAAAATAGGTAAGATGTGTGTTAACCCAAGCACTGGAGTTTTGATTCCAGCAACATAGATGTGACTCCAGATTAAATATGAAATTAAACGATAAGAATTGGACTGCTTGCATAGGGTTTTTGAAAGTACTCGGAGTGTGATAATGTTTAATGTCAAGGCTATCGGAGCAAATAGTAAAAATACAACTCCGCAAATAGCTGCTAGGGTAGACTCCTTGCCCTCTGTATTGAAGGAGTTCAAATTTGCAAAATGTAGACAATTGTTTCGAAGACTATCTAAAGCCATCCTTTATTTTGAAGAAAAAGTGGCCTTCCCTATACTTCCTGTGCTATTCAAATGTATTCAAAGAGGGTAAAGGTTAGTTGATCAGGATCATTTGTATACGTTGACCGTTCCATCCAATAACTGTAGAGATGATGGCTTGCATTAGATCGATACAACAAGTTTCTTTCCTTTACTACTTGATTATGTACTACGATCTTACTAATGACAAACCAAACAAACATGTTATGTTTGCCTTTATTTCTACCTTCAACATACCTTTAAGCAACGTAATTTTCCTCTTTCCTAATTATTAGAAATGTATCAAAGGAAATGAGTGGGTGTGTTGTTCACAGCTGAGTGTAGATTTCGACACATTGAAGTTGCGTAAATGTACCGATGAACCTCTTGCCTTCTTTATTATCTCGGATATTCGTCATTCAGTTGTTCATTGCCTACTTTAATTAGCGAGATGAAATAGGGTCATCGAAATGACTAAAATTGGGATAGCATCAAACTCACGTGCCCTGCATGACGTCCAAATGTTACGAAAAGAATACCTTGGGTTAAAAATAGCCTGGATGATGTGATGACGAGATCAATTCGGTTTCAGTATAAATCTAAGTTTGACAGTGACAGGTGAGGCATCATCATTCATCATTTATGATGCGTTATTCGCAGGTGTGTTACTAGTGTATTACCAATTGTTTAATGAGCGTATGAGAAAACCAGATGAGGCTATGTGTTTCCATGGCAGGTACACATTCCTACGTCTGATTCAACAATGGATGGAAAGAACAACATGATTTATGTCCCTTATTACGTTTAAATCCCTGTGACCTGACCAGCTTCTTGTCTATATGATTGAGAAAGGACCTTATCGTCTTATAAAAAAACTGTAAAATTTGAGCTAGCTTTCGACCCATAATAAAGGTTAAGTGTTGTTGCAAAGTTGTAATAAAACTCCGTAGGTATGCATCTCCTTATGTGACATTGCCTTATGTTCGTAAAATGGCTGGCGTAATGACTTTCGTCATCACCCATGGGCTCCTCGGTTGACCATTATTAATTTTGTCTTCAGCAGACCATTATCAACATATACAATTTTTTGACTCGCTCTGTGTCTGTCTTCTCTTTTCATATTCCTCGTACTAGCCTGGCAATTATTTATCTCTTCTCTCATTCTCCTCCTATATTGTCTATGAAATCTCCTGGTCATTTCCGTAATTACTGCAATTTCTTTTCTCTCCTTTAAGTTTAAATAGGTGCTACAGCAATAGAAAAGTATGTCACGAACGGAATTCGAACCCGTTACCAATGCATTCGAGGCGTGCGCTCTACCAACTGATCTAAGTAGGCTCCATCGGTAGTATAATCTATTTCCATTGTCGCCAGATTAGCTCCCCATGCTCCACTTGATGAGATCGACATCCAGCTCTACCCACGTTTGTAGACCAGCCTCTCTGTGTCATTGGACTTGACCATGGATTGACTACCATTCGGCCCATCATGCTGATCACAGCTGATTTATAATTACAAAGTGTTTTGGAGAAGAATGGACTTGAAATGATAAGCTTGAAATGACAGTAGAGAAATAAAAAAGTATGTCACCAACATGATTCAAAGACACTTATCTCTGTGTCCTGTTTCACTTGTAAGTAAAACCATAAGTCTGAAGAAGCTACTGCATGCATGACATTTTTCATATCTGTCGTATAACAACAAAAATTTCATCATAAACTTATCATAACACAGTTGAGGATAGGGAACATGGAAGCGAGCGAAGTACAGACGATTCCTTATAAGTCGACTGCATAATCCGATGATATCAGTAAACTGGCAAATTTAATCTAGAACCACTGTATTTCAAGTTTTATCAGTTAAAGCTAGCTTCATTAAACTCAGCACTAGAATATGCGAACGTTATCCAACATTCCAATGGCCATTATGCTCTGCTTGAATAAAGAAAATTCTCTCCCTGTCATCATCAAGTGATCGAAATTTTTATTACCTTGTCACTGAGTAGTTACGTTGCCAGAGACAGGGTGCCAGGACCAATAATAAGGGATTAAATGGACTTGACTCATCAGAACCTCCCTCAAATCGGGAGCATGACCAACCCGTAGTAGGAAAGAGGGAGAACAAATGGCTATGTAATCTTGCAATCGCTGTACCACGAGCTAGTGTTTTTGTTGATGACGGGAGCTCTTTGATTGTATGCAACGGACAGTATAGTTAAGTATACAATTTCTGTGGCGCTTAAGTTCTGCATTCCTTTAAGAGAATATCCGTTATAGCTGTGCATGTTCTTGTATCATACATCTGTTATGGGTATAAGTGTTATATTAGGGTCAAGAAATGTAAAACAGCCCTCAAGCCATATTGTAGTTTTACAACATTAAAGACATTTTGTATATCTCGAATGTTGGTCAATCCAAACAGTGCGAGTATATTGCTTGTGTATCAGCGTATCCGGATTCGAATTTATTGAGGAAAAAGCCAGATACAGGTAGACAAAACTTCGTTTATGGCAACAATAGCCATATGAAAATAAGGATAAATAAGGTTATTGTGAAATGAAAGAAAGAAAATAAAACCCAATGTGTATTTTGAAGAGCTATTTCGGTATAGTATCAACTCAATCTAGAGGCAGCCACAGCAAATCTGACAGATCGGAATAAAAATGGAATGCCAAGTTGAAATGTGCACTTCTCCCAAGAACACCACCTGCACCAAAAGATCTGATCTTGCGAATAATCAGCGCTGGAGTTAAATGAATTCTACAACTGCATAATCCAAACCATACCATGTAACTGAATGGTTTATAAACTGTGCCTAGTTCCCCAAAGTTAAAAACCAAAACACGCATACTTTGTACCCTTGCACAGGATGATTTTGAAAAACATGGGTACTTGATATGTGTACACACCAGAAGAACGAGTAAGCAAACAGTTTGGAAGTTACGTACTGTACTTGTTTGTTGGACTAATTGGGACTTATCGTCTGCGCATCTTGACATCATCAACAGTGAGAAATCGAAACATAGCATTCGCTAAGGAATCTTTGGTGATAAATCTATACAGTACTATCACCCATATATCAGTCAACAGCGACAGGGTGCAGATGCTAACACGTTGAATCTATCTAGATTTTTCCTACGCAATTTTTGCGATTTACGTTAGATTGCCTCGAATGCGTCATACACGGGTATGGAGTCTTTCATTAGAAATCAGATACATAAAATTAAGGAAAAATTGTTGCTTATCATTGAAAATTTTAGGGAGGATACCAAAAGTAATTTATATCTATAAGTGCATGGGATATCAATGACATTATTTTAAAGCATGTTGTATGAGCATAACCAACTGTCTAAAAATGAAACGAGTTATTGATTAAGAATATGCGGTTCTCCCGGGACAAACTAATCAGCTGCTTTCCCTTGAATTAGTAAAATGCAACTTGCAGTGACTGTTAGCTTATAAGCAACATGGAAGCTCGCTCTTTCAAACATCATAAAGCTTGCTAAACAAACTTCAAGCCAGGATCAAGCTCGTCTATTACAAGCAATCGTTTGCGATAGTTAAAAAATACAAATGACACTGTTTATACTACACCCTTACATTTAAAACAGCTTTGATGAAAAGAGATTTGATATTGCATAGCTAGAATAGTCCCATACTCTGTAACAGAGCGTAGGGAATGTGATGTTGTAGAAAATGATATGTCTTGAGCCACAGCATGGTATTATAAGGCAGAATGTTCATTGTTTTACGTACTTAAATCTTCCCAAGCTAAATGTCCACTTTCAAATTACGTTTGCAGCACGAGTTTTTGAATTGACAACCGAATAGTTAACTCTAGCCATCAACTCTTTACTTGTCAAAGAAGTTCTCTACCGATTTAGCTAACTTACGTCTCGATTGTAAAGTGCACATGAGTATACATTGAGTATCGGAGTAAAATTTGATCGTGAACTTGATACTGTCTAATGACCATTTACCTCTAAAGAAATATGAGCATAAAACATGAATTTTTATTGGTCTCCGACTGTTAAATATGTGACATCCTTTTAATACCACGCCGTCCTCAATCAGCAAAAAGCATTTGGAATTGGCTCGGTGTAAAGGGAGATTTAGAATGCATTAGCGTAAAACGCTCACATACAATCTTTAAATGTTGGGATGAAGTACTTGTTGGAGAGATGAGGATCTGTAGCTTTCATTCTTGAATTTCGGAAAAAATGTTTCTCATGGTTATTGTAAGGTAATTACATTACTGAGAAGGGTATAAGAGATCTTATAATTTTAAATTTTTATTGATATTGTACTGTGATCAAGAATATGAAGGCTCAAGAGAAACGATTTTTAGTTTAAGAGCATCTAGTATATATTTCATATTTTTAGCTTTTGATGCGATCTTGTATCTCTACAAAGGAAGCTACTTTATTGAAAGGAGACAACATCTAATTTACGTGCATAATTCTGCGATATCAGGAACCTATAGTCGTATTGTATGTACAGGAGATAGAGATGTGCTAGATATCAATAAGTTTAAATAGGTTTGATATCACACTCGAACATAAGAACAAATTATTCCTCCTTATAATTTCTTGCAGTCAGCTAAGTTTTGTTTCTTTTACTGTCTTGCATATTTTTCTTTTCAGGGTTTCTTTCGGTTAAATTGTTAGGTGTTTTGTGTCCTTCTGATATTGTTCGTAATGTCAAGGGCCTTTTTTAACCGTAGAAATGTTAAAAAGGAGATCTTCTCCTTGTTTTACTCAGCTCGTTAACTTGTAAGTAATTGAGATTTCTAGTCAAAAAATTATAGTTGGTAACGTTTTGCTCCTTTTGATGTTCTGTTTGCCTTCCTTTGTAGCGTTTGATTGAGTTAAAGTTGCCATGGCAATTGCGTTCTCGAGATAATGAGTCGCTAATGAGTAGCTAATGTAATGACACATCACATGTTTCATGGCAATTTTCTCTCTTAATATCACTCATCTCAATAATGTTTCACACTAAGTATCTTTATTCTTGTCTAGGAAAAGAATTATTGAAGCGAACGATCATCAACTGCTTATATAAATAAGTAAACATAGGGGTGTTCGTGCGAGTTACAAAGCTAAAAGTATTTTAATCATTCAGCATCACGGACACTGATTGGCCAAAAGAACACCAATCTAGCAGTCAGAATTCTGATTGGCTACCTTGTAAAACACAGTTGGGTAAATAATTTCGTTGATCCCCTTTTCGGTTATTTTCTGACGAATTGTACTCTGAGGAGTGTCAGACAAAAAAAAGGCTTTATAGTACAAAATGAATTTGCTATTTCGTGCAGTTTTATTAAGATGAAGATGACAAGAAAGGAAGACATCATTTCTTTTACAAGCTGTTGATGGACAAGAAAGTTGTAGATCCATTCCCAGCTGTGGATAATGCTCCGAATGCCCTTGGTGCCTGTAGTTGCAAAATAGATTGTAGTGCTTCCTCTTCGCTGGGACTGATACATGTTTTCATTCGATTTTTTGAGAGACGTGAACTATTCCTGTGATATTCTTTTATCTTATTTCGTTAAATTGCTCATAATTCCATTTATTGTACATGGGTCTAAAAGTATTATTTATACTTTTTGGATAGTTTCAAGCTTGACTGTAGCTTCATGGGCTATTTTATTTGTTCCAGTTTCATGGAGTCTTTCGTTATGTTCAAGTTTCACTATTTTGCTGTTTTTTGTGGTTTCACGAGTTTTTTGTGGTTTCACGCGTTTTTTATTTGCAGTTTCACACCTTCTATTTTTTGGTAGAGGTTTCTCTTGAACACTGTCAACGGTGAGTAGGTTTGTGGGTTAAATCAAAGAATAAAATACAATTATTCAGAAATTTGAAACAATAAAACCTCGTGTTTTTCTTCATTCTTTGGTAAGTAATACTCTTGAGTTAACAACAAAATTTCAACATCTTTTTAAACGATGAGCTTCTCGGCCTATGACGTTTACAAGATCATCTCAAAACATTTCAAAACTGAAAGAATTAGGAAATTCAAATCCACAAAGCAGTATAAAAATCAAAACCAAAAATAAGATATCAAGAATTTTGTTTATTTGGGCTTCCCATTTTCTTCTATCACCAACCGGAAAACATTTCAGGGTAAGCTGCTTATAAAACTCAGTTTAAGAGAATTTGTTATCAAAAGATCGTAGACAAGGTAAACAACCTGCCTGTTTTCCTTCTTCACGTGCAATATCCCCTGAGAACGTCGGTAAACATAATGCTCCACTACAGTCTATATTGCTAGATAAGAACGTTTCCCCAATATGGACAGTGATACACTTGCTCAAAACGGTTATATATGTCTTTGGATTCCTCTGTCTCTTCTTCCTTCAATCGCGTCTGTATTAATCAGGGCTTTTAAGACATCTTTCGTTATGGCCTAAAACTATGAGCTGCCTTTTGGTTGTGTTCTTTGTAAGCATTCTTTCCGTCTGTGCTCTCCTGAGTACCTCTTCGTTTCTAGTCCAACTATTCCTCAAAATTCGACGATGCAGCCACATTCCCATAGCCTCCAAACGTTCTTCATCTTGTCAGGCATTGCCCTGCATTCACAGTTGTGCAGCATTATTGAAAAAACGAGAGCATTTAAGAACGTCTTTCTACTGATCAAGCTCATTCCCATAGCCACCAGACGTTCTTGATCTTGTCAGGTATTGTCCTGCATTCACAGTTGTACAGCAATATTGAAAGAACGAGGAGCATTTATCAACCTCTTTCTACTGGTCAAGCTCATTGTTTCGATTGGAAATGAGTCTTTGGAGCCTATAAAATGCTTTTTCTTGCATTCCAATTCCTTGCTCTGATTTCGCGGTCAGATTTGCCACCTTCCCTTATCATAGTTTGAGTGAAGTAACCCTCTTAATTCCTATCTGCTCCATACGTAAATTTGCAGCTTGGATTACAAGAACTATTTATGATGACCGTCCACTTAATTTTCTTGATATTTAAGTGCAATTTCTTTCTTCCTTACCGGCTTTATCCGACTCTATCCAAGACTGCTTGTACACTTGATTCACCACTGCCTATCGAAACCCTTTGGACTCTACGTCCTGGAACCAATGGCCTGGAAAATCAACCTTAGTCACCTTTTCTGGGTACATTATTCCCTGTAAGACAAATTTGTCTTAACGGGATAACTACTAATGGTACAAATCATATTTAGAAGTCTCTGAGTGGAATAAATGATATACATGTTAATAAATTTATAAACATTTACCAAACTTTCTGGAAATGACACAATATCAAAAGAATCTTGCCAACAATATCTTTATAATAAATAGTCTATAAAACTATTTTATAACATCCAAACTGCATGTGCATAAACCTCCAAATTCAAACTTTAAAATCTTGATACATACTTTTAGTATTCTGTTTAATTTTTAACTTAATTTAACAATTTTATGGACATAAATACGAGGCACGTACGTTGCACCAGTACTCTAAATATTTGAGTGTACCTGTAATACTAGTTATCAGGATAACATGGCAGCGAGGACACGAAAATGGCATCTTGATCACAAATACTATGGTAAAAGACAAAGGAATTTATTTTTTTAAATTTTAGGTTTAAAAGGGAAATATCAAGGCACAGCCTATTTGCCCTGGCATGCCCAAGATTCTCGAGATTCTCCAGCAGCAAATTATTTTAAACAGAACAAATAGCAAACTTCTAGCGGTGAGCAGGTGCAAGACTAGACTCACAGTCAATAAAATCTTCTTGCTTTTTGCTAAACCATTATTTGATCAAAATAGGTGTGACTAATAAAGGTTCCCTGGTGCAAACAGATAGGTTGTGTGAAACTTTTGGCGTTACTTTAGCAAAGCCACCAGAAAATATGGAGGGGTACGACTAGAGAAAAGTTTAATACACATCTTGCTACTTAAAAACTGAACAGCAAAAACCTAGGAAACCAAAATAAATTAAAATTTGCAGGGGGGGGGGCTGCCTTATTGTCCCCTAGTAAATGCCTATGTGCTGTTAAGAAAGGAATTAGTATTTCCTTAATGGGGGTGCAGGGCTTTTATGCGAGGGCGGTACGCCTTTGAATTTTGAAGTGATTCCGTAGTTCTGAGCAAATTCTATATGTAATGGACCATTTTTGTGACATCTTCCTATCCATTTTCACATTTCGGATTCTCTAAAATTACAGTAATGACAGAAGGATGACATCTGAGCTGGAGAAGTTACAAGTTGAGAAATCGTATGACAAAAAGCTGGATCAAATCGATGGTCTCCGTAGCTACAACTGCGTCGCAAAGCTACAGTCCCTTGCAAACGAGTGATTAATTATAGAAATATCTATTATTGTATAACTGAAGAGTTACAGAAAGTTACTCAATATTGCGCGCTCAAGAAGACAAAAATATTTCGACTATGTTTACACGACTTCAATCGTTAGAGCATGACTGCGTCTTCGGTATGGTCCCTGGAGAAGAAAAAAAATGGGAGGCAGACCTCCGATTCAAATCCAAGACGAGATCAAATAGAAATCAAGATAAAATAAAGCCGGAGAACTCAATCGCAATGCAAAGGACAGAGTTGGTTGGTGAAGTTGTTCTGTATAAGCGAAGAGGATATGGTGGACCTTCGACTGGCCTGGCAATCAATCGTTTTGCAATATCTCCCACTACACACCCCAAAATCACAATAGACGAGTACGTACTACCGCAAACGAAAATCCTTTGATGTTTTATGCCAAATTATCAGCCAATACTATGATGATCAAGCAGATAAAATAAATAACAGCTTATTAGGGGTTGAAGACAAATCATCGTTTGCAAATGCAGATTTGTTTAAACCATGTGTGATATGAAGGCCTGTTTGTGCAAAAAGCGAGGCAACTGCTTTGCCAGGTGTTGAAGGACGTCGAAAACTGGTTTTAGAAAAGAAACGTACCAGTTACTGATTTACATGAATATGGTGTCAGGAATGCAGTACTGCGCAGTGCAACAATGATACTAGGTTGTAATTCCTGACCAAGTAAAATTGAGGATAAAAGATAAATTGCGAGATCTTAATTGATTATAATTTCATTCCCAGATATAAGAAGGAAGTCTGTAGTTATTCGTGAAACTGAACTTTGCTGTCAGTTATTGAAATGGACCGTGCAACTAACAACAACATGATGAAAGGTTTACGTTTTCAGGCATTAAAACCCGGATACATTATCAGACGTTTTCTTGAGATGAACATTTTAAGTGTAGACATTGTAAGGAAACCACTAGTATGATTTTAAGAACACCTTATCAATAAATTTAAGTATTTTGCCATCGATTTGCACTATTATTACAACTTACTTCAATAAAGATTTAATAATAATCTCTTATGTCCTCAATTATGAAGTGAGAGTTCCTTTATCATGCTATGAATTTGCTTTTCTCTTCCTTGGTACTACTACAATGATCGAATTAGATTCATTTAAAATTTTTCATTATATAAACATGTTTTATATTCAATTTATCCTCAAATTTAAGTTTGTTTTGCGCTATCAAATAGCATTATAGAAATTACACTGAAAAGTCGGTTACTTTCAAGTCTAAAGGAAGGAGATGTTTCTAACTATTTTTAGAAGAAGGACGTAAAAATAAAGAGAACGAAAGGAATGACAAGGTTTTATCCACAAGAATCGGATTCCGAATTTAGCCTGATCAGTTCTAATCAGATCTACAGGTTCTGGTGCACCACTGCATAGAAAGATGGGCAGCATTTCCAGCTTGGAAGAGGGGATGTACAACCAGACCAAGGGTATCTTTGAGCATAAAAAGGGCTATTTCAATTATGACAAAGGGTAGTTTAAGTGGAAGGGATGGAAACATGAGAAAATCTTCAGGGCATGGTGCCTCCTGGGCTCCTCGGTTCCTATGTTCATTTCTCCAGAAATTCTGACAATATCTTAAAAAATAAAAAAGTGCTGCAATTCTCCTTAAAGTTGAATGATTGAGTTCTTTAGGATCATTTCTATCGCCTAATCTGATAGTCATCTTGTAAGAGGTCATCTTGTAAGACGTCTACGAAAATATGGGGTAGGAAAGTGTCGGCAGTAAAATCGTCTAATCCTGACAGTGTACTTTGATAGATAAACTAACTGGCCATATTTTAAAAGCCAAAAAAAGTCAAAATAGGTAAGGGTCTACCCCCCCCCCTGTGGTTACGCCACTGCAACGATATGTACGTCTAGCAACCAATGCGTACTGTCATCAATTTTTATGTGCTCTGCCCAAGAGTTAATTGCATTTGGGTTATCTAACTAGTTTCAGAGTCTTTTCCTTTTCTAAATAGACGACGAGGTAACTGTGTTGGGAATTTTTAAGCAGATCCTTCTCTTCTTGCGTTTTGGGACGTAATAGCACACCACGACACTTAAAAGTATGCTATCCAGTTGGACTAGAAGAGCAAACACTTGTCTTTTTAATGTTCCTTCCTCCGCTAAATTGGTAAATTATTTTTAGATCGACCATAGTATTATTGCGCCATTCACGAAAGAGGGCATAAACCAAAATCAAATGTGAATTTAGTTATCTTATTATTGTTCTATTTATTTATTTATTTTGCCCTCTTGGTATCTATCCTATCAACGTAAAGATCCCTTAATCATTTAACGACCATGGGACATATGGGCCTTATCGTGTTTGCTTTTGCATGATGGGAAGTTTGTTATCATACCCACGTGAAGTCCTACTTGTGACACAGCTTTATCATAAGCACAGAAAGTTCTATCTCCCTCTGATTTGTATCAAAAGTCGTTTTGACAACAGTTTCTAAAGAGATACCGGAGATACCTATAGTGAACTGCCAAGTTTTGGTCATCCAAAGTTAGTCAAAACAGTAGATACAAGGCTCACGGACCTATGTAGCAAACAGCAGTGGCGGTTTTGAAGGGTGTGGGGCCCTGGCCGAAAATGTTTGCGGGGCCCTATGACGTCATGCATTGCAAGGAAGTTCAGATATGATCCTACGTTGGAAGTTACGGAGGAATTTTATTCCTTCCAGTGGATACAGTTTCTAGTTTTCACTTACTTCCATGAGATTGATATGGGCAGTTAGACACATAATTTTTTCTTAGCATTGTGGCATGGGGCCTCCCACAGGTGCGGGGCCTCGGGCCATGGCCCTGTCGGCCTCCCCCTAAAACGCCACTGGTAAACAGCTAGATCCACAACAAAGGAGGGGCATTTCTGGGCGATGTCTGCACATTTTATGCAGCCCCTTGAGAGAACGTTTTACGCTATTCTTTCATCACTATCATTTCCAGCGCTTTGTATTTACGGAAGAATGCGTCACAATCCTCTCAAATGTTTCTTGATGTCATTTTGAAATTTCTCTAGATTTTGTTCATTGTAAACGGTAAAGGCAGTCAGGTAATCCACCACAGAGCTTAGGGGATGTGATGTGGTAAAGAACAGCATGTCCTAAGACAGTGCACAGTCAGGTAGGATGGCTAGTATCTATAATCACCGCCTTTATCGTTCTCAAATTAATTACTAGGCACGCATTTTCCTTTTGGCTTTGCAATTGGAATTTTAAATTCACGGCCAAGAGGGGACTTAAACCATCAACCGTCTGCTTGCTGGCCCAGCTCTCTTAATCTCTATTCTGCATATGGCACAAAACATAAAAACTGAACGAAATAGCGATAATATCGTCACTCCTAAAATGCTTTTCTGTGCCTAACGCTCCTTAGAGGACGATTGTCAGAACAAAGTTGAAAGTTCAGGGGCATAGCTTTGTCTTTAACAGAATGTAAAGTTTAATCGGGATTTCACCATTAATGCTGTGATTTTGCACCAGCCAGGTTCCGTTAAGGCTATACAAAAAGAGCAAAAAAGCTTTACTAAGACATATTATTCTTATCTTGTCAGCATTTTAATCTTTCTTATGACTATAGTGCCCAAAGAAAAGTTTTCTAACTACGGATTTACCCCCAAACCTTTCCAGCTAGCTACAAACCAGCCTTTACTTGCTTCTTTGGTGTTGATGGTGATATATTGACATATTGCATTTTAACTACTATTTGATTGTTGGCCTTAGTATGGGAGTGTCTGTAATTACATAAGAGAGGCTGTGAAAAAATGGCGGCGCCCATTGCCTTGAGACATCAAACGAACTAAGTCCACTTTATCTTGTATATGACTGTGTCTCACACAGTCCTAATGAGATTTGAAGACACTGGCTACCAGCCAAGTCTATCAATATCTGTCACTAGCTTCATTGCTTGCCTCTCTGTCGTGGTGAGAATAGTACCTTAAGTACTAAGGAAATTCTCTGGAGTCTCTCGATGCGCACAGAGAGACTTCTTAAATCTCTTTCTATGTGCATTTGTAATTAAATCGCCCTGGCATTTGCCCAACTCTACTAGCTAACACAGCTTTGTTACACTGGCAGTAGCTATTTACATCAGCATCTTCAGTTCAATGCAGAATCTTCTAACACAATTTAAACATTTTTGTACTGTTATAGCAATGTCTAAGACGTTTAGGAGTAAACAGCTAAAAAGAAGAAATTAAAAAGCGGGAAAGAAATAAGAACAAGGAAAGGAGAAGGAGAAGAGGAAGAAGAAGATAAAGGTGATGCTGATTATGATGATTATCGTGCGGACAGATAAAGAGGAAGAGGGGAAAGAGGAGGAGAAGAAGAAGAAAAATAGGAGAGAGGTGTTGGAATTCATGTTAATTATGCGCCAACCATTATGAAGCTATGTCAGGACTACGAGGTCATGACGTCAATCCCACGCGGTATACTTATTAGTCACTCATACAATTCTGTAGTCGGTCGTTTGTATTGCTGTAAGGAGGTCGGTTGGGTCTGATCATGTTAAAGTAAAATATATCGAAGCTTATTGAATATGATCAAACTATACGCTTATATGATCCTGAACTCTGCGCGACTCAGCGAAATTTATCAAGAGGAGGGGGTAAAGACGAAAATGTAAAGCAGATAGGTTGTACCCCAAAGCCAGTCTCATTTGCTGCTTCTATGTTATTTTATTGTTTGACTCTTATCCTGGGGATACTTACAATTAGCATGATCAACTCTTCTGAACGGCCGACTAAGAACATCATGACCATTAAACATCCGATGAATCTAAATCTTATTCCTTATTCGCGGCACAGCTTGTCACAATAAAGTAATTAAAGCGTACCTCCAGTGGTCAGAATTTTTTAAAAATATTTTGTACATTTTGTTTCAAGGAATCGAACTGCCATGTTAGTCTTGGTCTCACGTACAGTTTTCCGTAGTTATACGTGATCCTTTAAGATGTGGAGCTTTTTTCATAAAGAGGCATTTTTGACGTCATAAGGAACAAGCTTGATGTCATCAGAAAGATAGAAAGTTCCGTTGTTGATGAAGCAATATTAGTTTGATGAAATTCAATACGAGGCAAACATGTCGGTGGCCAGCAGTGTAGTTTTGAGCCTCTTTACACTGTTTTACGTGAAGTACACTCGACGTACGGAAAAAAATCTCATGAACTACATGCCAAATCTTTAGAAACTTCTGACTTCTCCTCAAATTTAATCGATAGCATATTTTTTAAAATTGTTCATGAAGTCGTAATTGCCCACTACAGAGAGTCACCCATAAACAACACAAACAACACAACACAAACAACACAAACAATACAACACAAACATTACGATACAAACAACACAACACAAAAACACAACACAACACAACACAACACAAACAACACAACACAAACAACACAACACAACACAAACAACACAACACAAACAACACA
>JAAAKL020000977.1:0-34326 GCA_010016065.2 Carybdea cf. marsupialis auct. non (Linnaeus, 1758) | reverse complement strand
CTCCTCCTCTCGGAAATTCCAGATTACACCACTGATGTAGATAAAAAAGTCATATGATCTCCGTAATTATTTGAAATACGCTCGTTTTATATCAATACAGTATCACGACAAGACGAGCCTGCATTTTGTGATAAACTTACTAACTTTTTTTCCTTGAGGTCATAAAATACTGAGATCAGACTATGTCCCTCATATACGAAGCATCAGTATCTAATAGTCGTATGCATACACCTCCCTCGCATTTTATATTCCTTGTGATTACATGACATATATTTAGAGTTTAAGTCCCACGGCGTAAATTTTTCCACTTTGCATATAACAGCAATGGTGCCTGTCAAAGGCTTTCTGTATGATGGACAGATTTTAGCCAGACCTTTAGGTGAAAATTAAAGAAAAGCCAGCATCACTCCAATTAGCCGGTTCTCTTAAAGATGGAGTGAACTCATGTGTTCGCAGCCCCATGATGTCTACACATCACCCAGTCCTCTCGTCCTTGTTCGTGAATCTATCACAGACCCAGTTAGTCCTTGTAAATAACTTTTTTGAGGTAGTATTTCTACTTGTCTGTTAGAAATGCTTAGCTTTTGGAAGAGACCAGTTTTATCTAGCACATCCTAAGATTACCTAAAAACGAACAAAACCTTTCTAGTTGAAAGGAAGAACTTATAAGAAATTGCGACTATGACGATATCTGTAATGGGATGACTGCAATTCTTTCATTTAGCTATAATTAATATCAAATAAAAGTGAAATAGCGGTCTTTGTAGTCAGTCCTGGCTCTATTTATGAATTAAAAGAGAAATTGATTAGAAAGCAAAAACTTTATTAGTTTCTTTTACCTCGACCTCGTTTTCTGCTTCCCATTGCAGCTTTCGATCGCCTTGAAAGGAAATCAACTTCGCAGCCAATAATTTAGGTTTGCCTGGTTGCCTGCAGGCAAAGACCGTTGCAAAAGCTCCTTTCGCAATGTAATCCTCAATAACATACTTCCGTAGAAATTGGCTACAAGGTTCCATAGATTTGACGTTTCTGCTCCACTGGATCAATGCATTCCGTTTCTTCTGACGGCTTCCTAGCACATTGCTGAGAGGAGAGCAACCAGCGTCTCCCTAACGATAAAGAAAGACAAGCAGATAAATGTTATAAACGGCACAAGCTATGATGTGCAGGTGTAGTTTGTAAACTTTTGAAAAGTATGCAACAATCTTGCAGTTCCCAACTGAATCTGCCCGTATCTCAATCAACATCTGATTACACACTATCGGCACCGCTTTCACAAGGCAGGTGGCCGGTGTGCATAGAAGTACATGAATTGTGCAAACAGAATGACCAAACGGTTGGCAGGTAAAAGGAAAGATTAATCTTAGCATCTTATTGACAAAACGTATTCAACTCGACCAGAATGCTTGAAAATGTGCTGTGGTTAGATTTATCTTCGTTTGTTTTGAAAAATTTCACGACGTTTCGTACCCACGACACAAACAAACATTGTTTCTGTGACTGTCAGATTCCTGCAAGGTGGGCCCTGAATATTTCACAATTCCTGCCACACAATTGGTGATGTTAAGACTTATAGTCTTAACATGGTATCTCGCTAATACTTTTGAGCTTACATGCTAATTATCGTCGGATGGTAATATTTTAACTTGTCATGTTTTAACCTAGTTTTGAAAAATTTAGACTAGAAGGCAACAGAGAATCTCGCGTAGAAACACCTAAAGTCGCCTCTAGCAGAATGCTATTTCACAGCTTATTATAACATAGCGCGCCAACGAAAATCTTAAGATCCTACGGTATTGCTTAGTGTACTGTGTTAGGCACTCTGCAGCAGAAAATAAAATACAGCTACGAAAGTAAATAGGAGGTAACAATCGTTTACGGCAGATCGCTACTATCATTAAACATGGCCTACGCTTCTTACACACACAATTTACGTGAAAAAACTAATAGCGCCTAGGCAGCAAGTCTCTCTTGCTTGTGAAAACTCTCATTTGTAAGTGTCAGCCACATTTGGTCCTTAGAAGAAAGAGTTAGCTTAACAGGTTTAGTTTTAAGAGAAGATATATGAACATCTTGCAGGTTAAGATATATTCATGCCATCCACGTTTTCATCTGATGAAGAGTGAAAGCTCATGTGACAGACTGACAAAATGCATAGAAATTGTTAATAAAGGAAGTTGGCGATTAAAGCGTAGACACTGTAGTTTTATAGCATTGGTAAGGTAATTGTAGGTTCGTAATCGCAGATAAATCGTCTTTGAGTGTATCAAAGATGGCGATAAGATCGTAAGCACTTCAACAGAAACGAAACATAACAGTTCAAACACAATTCTCACAGATAACCTTTTCTGCTTTTTGCATTTAATAGCTTTTCCATCATTATGTCTGAAATATTGCCTGACGGTCAGGATATTTTGGGTTTGGAGACAAATGATAAAATGCTATTGAGGGAAAAGATGAGTATTGCCTACACGAGTATAAGAATATGAGAAAGGCTTAAAGGTAGCTGTTACATGTTACAAGAATGAGCGTCCTAATAAAGTAAAGTAAAAGTTGGCGATCAACCCGAGACTCAATCCTGGGATCTACATGGGAGGAAATGCCAATAAAAAATGCTAGTGTTACATGCTGTAATAATAAACGTCCTAATGAGGTAAAGTAAAAGTTGACGATCAACACGGGACTCAATCCTGGGATATCCAAGGGAGGAAATGCCAATAAAGTTCTAGTGTAACCTTTTCATATCATCGACTTTACGTCGTTTTTATAGAATTTTCACACTTTTCTCTACATACAGACTTGATGAACGGGGCATAAAATGATGCAGGGTTCAATTTTAGAGGGAATAATTGTAATGTCCACATCAATGAGGATATTTGAAGAAAGTAAGCTAACATGCTGTCGGAAATGTTTTATTTTTCGGAGTGTTTGTTACCGGTGATTTCCACCATTGTAACCATATCCTGCCCATTTATTTCCTGAATTGCCGTAACTCTATCACATCAATCTCAAGTACGTAAACAACAAAATTCGCTTCAAACTCGTCTCTTAACGTGTAACAGAACCAATCTGGATATTCATGAAACTTCGTAATAAATTATGGAGCTTGAAGATTTTGCCTGAATTACTAGCGAATAATACCAGCTTCAATATTCAAGATTTAATATAATTCAATTCGGTTGTGACTTGGCCAGTTAGGTTAGGGAGCAACTGTTCCAGTTGGAAGAAGTTGCTGGTAATCAAACATGATGGAAACAGTGCTGGTCCTCTAGACCTGCTATATGTCCTATACCTTCTGTATTATTCCAGCCTCCATTATAGCCCGTCCACGAGATCAGATACGTGAGTCATTTATGATAGTAATTATAAAGATCCATGTGAATGGAATTCTTTCTGTGTTTTTTCGTTATAGAAGGCATGCCGCCTCCCACATTTCCTTTCTTCTAAGTAATGAAATTGGCCTTAAATGGTATAGAACTGTTTTGAGACGTAGTCATGTCGTACAGTATATTACTGTGATTAATTCTTAAAGGTTAAAACATGGATTCCTTGGTTCCTCTCCATGAATTAAAAAAATGTGAGGCTTAAAAATAATTTTGGTTCCTCCCCATGAATTCTTAAAAATAAGCAAGGCTTTAAAATTTTTTACTCTATCCCCCATCTCAGAATCCCCGTCTCTACTTCCGTCTGTTTGTCTATCGAGCTCACAGACAAACAGAAAAATAAACATTCACATACATAAATGTGCTTGTGCTACTTTAGCGTTCATTAAGCATTCTCTGCAAAATCTTTCTGCTTTCATCGCTTACATTTGACGTCATTTCTTTATCTCTATCTTATTTAGCTTTTGTTCTCCTCAAGAGAATTTTGACTTACTGTTAAAGAAACATAAAGATGGCCTTAGCTAACAGGTTCAGGAGTTAACATCAAAGACACGTTTCGGTGCACTCTTACAGTAAGAGGATATAAATGCGCCAAAGGTTACTATCGACGCATTTGTAGCACTTGAGCTTATTTCGCAACTTTCAAATCACATTTAACAATAGGATTTGTTTGCTTGTATCAACTTGAATGTTCTGAAAGAGTTCAAGTTCAAATGATGAACTTGACATTTTCCCGAGTTTCAGTAGCGTATATTAGGGAAATACCTAGACATACTCAGAAATTTTATACGATCTGATTAGCGTAGCCAATATATAGCAATGGAGACACACACACACTCCGAGGCCCACTAGTGCCCCCACAAGTGATATTTACGTATTCATCTTTGCTCCCATATAAGAATCAACTACCGAGTTTATTAAATTCTTTAGCTAACTCGATATTAAGAGGTGTGCCTTTTCTCTCCTTATCAAAGCACGTTAGACTAGCTACGCCCTTGAACCGTCTACCTCCCTTCAAAAAGCCATTGCGCAATTCTAATCTGGATGAAAAGTAATTAAATAGCCGTACTGTTCTTGCTGATAATCGGGTGTAACTTACAGACAATCTTTGTATGAGGGCCATAGCGTGATCAGACAGGACCACTTAAAGCAAATTCTGTACATATCGGCGCACAGTAAGTACGAGTTCAACCTCAAGATTAGTTTATCCTCAAATTAAATGTTACACTGAACAAACGGATCGGTGACGACAATCTCAGGTGGATACAGTGAAGTAAAGTGGTTTAGTTAATTTGTTGCATTTTTCCCTAGAGAATCTGCATTGAATATCAATTTCATATTCGCAAGTAGCCGATCTATCATTTCTGATTTGCACGACTACAGAATACCATCCTTCCGCGACAATTGTAAACACCAAGTAACTTTATGTAGAAGTAGATAGACTTGCTTGTCTAATTAACTAGAGGACCTTAAACGCGTATCTATATGAACTCAACTAAGATCGAGTTGCAATGCTGAATGTTACTTGAGTATCTTAGATCTGCGTCTTAACATTCGCCATAAATTGCTAGAAAGTTGCAGCATTTACTGCACCTTTTTCAACAAACAAATATTTTATCCTGATTACTACCTCATCGACTGTTGTGGAGGTCACACGTGCTATGCTTTCTGAAGCGCTTTCACGCATAGCAACACAGCAACTTCTTGTGCTCTGCTATTCTTCGGCGACAGAGAGGAGAGGTTATCTGTTTCTTGTGAGAATTAACCTACCATTATCTATACCATTTCTTGCATTAGATTCAAGATGTCTACTACTCTTCAAATTGTATAACAAGGGTAGCTGGAATAATGGAAAGAGGTTGGGCGGTGAAAATTAATGATGAAAAAGTAGGACTTGATAGAATAAACTGAATAGATGTATTATTTGAAGTAAATAAAAGGTTGAGGTAGAATTATATCTCAAAATTTTAAAACCTCTAACTCGATCATGGCTTATGATAAGTAAAGTTGATGTAGTCTTTAACTATACCTTTATACTTTAGGACAACCGTATGTAATTTTTGGCAGGATAAACAAGTTTTCATAAACATATAAATATTGCTTTATAGAATGGGTTTTCTAAGTGTTTTTAATGGTTTCTAATAAACGTGTCACAAATAAAAGGCCTACGCTTCTGTATCAGATAAATGCTAATTTGCAGTTATGAAACATCCAGACTGGAATCTAATGGGCGTTTCTCAAATAAAGGTGAACGTTTAAGTGACTTGGTCTGCCTATTGAATCTTCATATTTCCTAGCAGTATGATATTTACTACTATCAGGACATAGTTACCATTATTTTCTGAACAGCTCCGCTAAAATATTTTTGACAGCTTTTACAAGTTTTGAGTTATAAGAAATAGCTCTAAGAGACTCGTTTTCTCAGTTTTTTATTTTTCAGAAACTCGGTCCTTCAAGAGTTAACCAGTACTTACATTATAAATGTTTCTAAAAAAGCAATCGACTTCATTCAAGCGCCTTCTTTCATAATTGGCCGATATAGAATCCAATCAAAGAGAGCGGTGGCGATTCGAAGTTTTCAGATGTATTCAGTTAACCCAACAATTCATGAAATTGTGTCGTGTCTATGGCAAATGTTTGGTATGTGGCAGAGATGTGAAGGATGGCTGACTGAGGTTGATTCACATGGAAAGAACTTCTCATAACACTTTTCGGCAAAGACAAAAGGAAAAGAAGGCAATATCGTCTGAAAAGCCGATAGTAGGAATTCTTCTTATCATCTTCAAGATTTACCAGACCATGATTTTAACAATTTAAATCTTTACTGCCTGCTTGTAGTTAACGAAGTAATGAAATAAACTAGAGGTACCAAAGGTAACGATAAAAATATTAGCTCCAACGTTCAGTCGCAAAGAAAACGTTTGGAGCTCATCCCTTTGCATCTTACAAATGATATGAAATCGCTTTTAGAGCAGTAATAACAATATTCGCTTAAATGCACTATTATGATCAATTCTTTCAAACAATGTTAGATACTGGATATAGTATGAAACCCACGATTAAAAAGGGGGGAAATTCTGTCAACTCTTGAGAAATACCCAATACTGTTCTGCCGACTTTAATTGCGCAGATATTCAATAATTACTGATCAAAATAAAAGGGAGTATGTATGTATATGTATATGTTTGTATACTCTCATCTACTCCTCCATTTCTTGACTGATCTTCGCGAAATTCAAACAGTGACTTCCTTGGACCTATAGAATTCTGACGACGAAAGATGAGCCACGCCGGAGTTGATCTCCAGACAGGGGTAGTACTTCTCAATGGTGGACCCGAAACCCATGGGATTTCTAAGTAAGAATTTTAGAGATTTAGAAATTTATTTAGAAATTATATTGCACAAGACTGATCCATCGGTGGTGGACAGCCTTAGCTTGTTTCTAGTCAAATGGCATATCTATGGCACATGTAGCGAATAGATATGTGTAGAAACGTATCGTTATCTCCATAATGATAACATGATACAGTCAGATAACAAAAACACTTGACGTAGATAATAGTAGGCAAACGACTCATTAAATCTTGAAGACCTTCATCTTGCGTCAGACATGCTAACATTGAGTTACAACGCCTTATCTTCGTTACAGAGAAATTCGCGATGCAATTATTTTCACAATTGTCACTCCTAGACCATAACGATTTGCAGTAACTTACTCCATCCTCATTAAACAGGTACAATATCCTGCTTTTAAAACGTTATTGGAGATCGATTGTTTATTGTCCCTTTGGTTCAACCTCCACTGGATTACGCCTTACTGACTAGCAAACAAACGTCTAATAAAAATATCTGAAAAGCAACTAAACTAAATTTAAGAAACAGATGAAAATGTCTTCCAAGAATGAAGAATAAGCATTTTATTTCTTACCAGTAGACATGCATTTGACCTGAAACTAATATTTTTATCCTTCGTATGTTGTAGTTGTAATATAAAAGAGTTTACGCTGTGAGGTTTGCTAATATGATAATTGATTACTAATGCCAATCAATAACAGTGCCTGTGATATAGTCAATTTTGTTGACATATGCTAAAACCAACAAATAAGAAAGGAATCTATTTTAGCATCCGTTACCAACGAGCATGCAGTCCTCCTTAAACATAACCACTGCCTTTCTTAGTATCATGCGGCAGCTAATAACGTAAATGAAGCAACGACTGTATGCCTTGCTTATGTAATACTACTTCCCTGAAATAAAGAAATATCTTAAAGAACTACCACCTAAACGGCGTAAGCCCTAAATAAAGCAACCTGGCATCCGTAACTGATGAGCATGCATGCCCATTACAATTATAGATCTTGTGTTTCGTCTTAAAATAGCGATAAACGATCCTTAGTAAGGCATGCAAGGGCGGCAATATCATGCTAAAATTATGTTGCAAACTTCTTACCAAAGCCGACGTAAACGTTGTAAACACCATTGCGCTCGGCACCATTAACATGTAATGAACCGCAGGTAACTAGTCTTAGGCGAATTGATAATTCCCTGCAGTTGACCATTTTTCCAGTTCTGTAATTATAATTTTCAAGCGGAAACGCATCCCGCTGCACCCTATTTGATAGCAATCGTCTAGAGGCATAAAGGTACCTGTGAGCAAAATATAATAAACATCACATGTATACTAGCTGGGTACTTTACATTAGACTCCTTGGTTATTCCATTCCAAGTTCACGAGGCATTTGTAGGTGAGACATATCACTTTCAATAAATTTGAATGAGAGAATATTTGCTTTCTCTTGTTGTGAAATATCAGAAAGTTTCAGGAATCACATCAGTACAAGGGGAAAGTGCGCTTCGGTAACCAGAAGAAATACAGTAAAATTACCAGGAATTTAAATATGACTTTCAATTACGGTCCCCTTCTGTTAGCTTCATGCTCCATTTCTAGGAGAATGGAAATGACTTCTATGTCTCTTCCAAGTGTTTAACTCTTTCTTGTGGGAGATATCACAAAAAAAACCCCAAGTGATGACGATTCAAGTTAACACAACATCAGCTTCTAATCATAAATCAGCCAAGGTTTCAAAAGTCGATGACATTTTACAGATTACGTTGATATATTCTTTGTGACAAATCAAACATAACTGTATATTAGGAGATCTATAGGGCAGAAAAAGAATACTTTTATTGGGTTAAGAATAATCGATGCCATTCCAAAGGGTATTATGCTACCGATAGGACTAAAGAGGTCTTCAGCCTAAGTGTTTCAGACACATAAACTTTTAATGGACTTTCAAGCACAAGGCAATGACATTTGAAAGCATGGACGACACTCTGGAATACTTTGAACATTTCCAAACGCAACAGCAAAAGCTCTCAAGTACTAAAAAAGGGCGATTAAGTGTCTTTTTGCCTGTCAAAGTCCATCCACATATTTCAGAACGCCGGCTATCCTTTCGAGAAGTTCATCTTGACGGTAGCATAGAATACGTTTTAATTATTCTTATCATTATCAATGAATACAAGTAATGTAGACCCTATGTATAAAAAGGACTGTAGGAAGAGTTCAAAGAAATGTCAGGGTTTTTAATGACAGCTGTCTCTTGAGGAAAAGTAAGGAACACAGATAGTGCGGCACGGTAACTTTGTGTAACCTTGATTACGTCACTTTGCCTCATATTACTAATATGTGCGAGTCATGTGTGTAGGGAGCCACACACAATAAGAAAGCTAATTCATGTATAAGGTAAAACGTCAATAACGCAATAGCATTTATTAATTGAGAATTGTGTTTCACTTTTTATTTTTAGTATCAGGAAGCTTTAAATTCCACCAAAATACTGGTTTAGAGCAAAAATACTTAAGTAGGCTGTGGCTCTGTAACCCAAAAATGCCTTTATATGGAAACTGCTAAAATCAGGTTCTTTACCATGACATTCGGGCTAACCAAAGTTATCCCCTAACAATGCACTGCTTACGGTTTTGAACTGATTCAACTTCAGTTCTATACAAATATAATATCAATTAAAGTGTCATTGGTGACCAAATTATATAATTAATTTGCTGGCCATGACACTTGTTCAAGTATAAATACGTAGTGAAGACATAATTTTAAGGGAGCTATTAAATATCATACCAGCGTAAGTCATAGACAGTATAAAATCTGTACAATCGGTACATGGCATCAAAGTGTCAACAGTCGATGAGCATCACTGCCGGATGGCAGGAACATAATGTCTCAACGATCCATACGGTTTGACTATCATGAGGATTGAGAAATCTAAACCCAAAACGTGCTGGGATTGCTAAACATCAACCAATGCATGACCAAACAAGTCCAAATGAGTAAGTTACGATACACCAGAAAACTTAACGTAATGTCAGGAAATGCAAGGTCCTATTAAGGGAGTCGGATAAAAACGGAGTAAAATAAGATTTAGAAATGTCGCCGTTGTGTTGGTAGTTCTCTATCAAATGACTTGCGATGATGCCATTTAACATCAGCGGGAAACGATTTTTTCAGGTATAGATCCAACTGCCAAGAAACAACAGTATCCGTTGATCGGAATGCTCCTTTTTGTTCAATTGATTGGGCTAACCTGTATACATAGGATGTGTACAAACCGCAAGTCAAAGTTGATGCAAAGTAGTAAATAATCCAACCGAGATTTCTATTTTTGTATCCATTGCAGACATTAATAAATTCTAAGTCAATAATAATTGGAAGCAGGCTGCTACGCAATAGTGAACCCCAAGGCTAATCTTTGTTCAGGAACTTTGAGCAAGTTCTAGTACGATTTTCATGGAATACACGAAGAGCAGTTTCCTATGCGTTCATTTGAATCCAGCCTTGAAATAGATATTAGAACAAGTCAATGTTTGGAGAGGATTCTGTTCGAAGCAGTAAGCAAATACAATGTGTCTTAACACATCCTCTAACGGGAGCTCCTAATATTTTTTGTTTTGTTTTGGGCCAGCAACAGTTTGCTCGGAGCCTAAGTTCTCGGTTCACATTAGGTAACCATTGTGCATTTAATATATTGCTCTCACGAGACGCAGACAAATAAAATCAAATTATTAAGCTAAAAGTATTGTAAGGGTGAATTACCCCTCCAAGAAGGATAGGATATTATATGTCCGCACAAAGTGAGTGTGTCAGCTGCAGATATTTCATGAATTGATATTTAGGTGTAAGAAATCGTGCCCAAAGCCTTTCAATCAGGTATTAACCTATCATTAGATGTTGCCAACAAAATGTTACCACTACAATCCACCTGCAGTGCAAGATTGGGGCCAAGCAGTTTTTCTCATGGCCTTACATACGCGTGAACCGCAATGTGCTTCACGACATGCGGGCATACACTTACTGTTCTTGGAGACATTTTACTTCAGTTCCTTTCAGTAGTTACCAGGTGCACGGCTTGCTGAAGTTTTACAGATCGTCATGGCTCATGTATATATGGGAGACATGGGCGATAAGTAAGTACCAAAGGTGTGTTCTATGCTATGAAAGCTAATAGCATTGTATCAACCTCTATTTTAAGTTACACCAGAACGAGGGCATCTGAATGAATCATGTCTATCTCCCAGTGATAAGTTAGTTTATTTAAAGTTGCGAGATGAACTAGTAAAAGCAAGTTAGATTTTGCCTTGATTGAGGAACTCTCACAAGTAAAGTAGTGTTATATACTCAGTTTTTCTCAGGATGTTTTACTAGCGATGTCTAGATAATTAACGAGCTTTGCAAATGTTGAAATGAAAAATTGGAAACGAAGTTAAGAGCAGCAGAAATTGGGATTTGGAGAATAAAGAATAAATACATGTAAGGCCGCGTCGGTCAATAATAAATTACTTAGCAAAACATGTGTCCTAAACAGTCCATGGTGGCATAAGGCCGAAAGTTCATTTCAAAGTTCATAGTTATATAGAAATCAACGGGTCATTCCTCTGGGCACTTTCCACCGGGTTACATACATGCAGTGAGCTAGACCTATGATATGATATGAGAGGAACATAAGGGGTCTCTTTTAAAAGTGGTGCAAATTCATCTTACCCCTGTCATAGTAGAGTGTCAAGTAGAAAATTGATAATATCATCTTTATCTACCTTAATTTTAAAACCCTACAACGAATGGACATGCATACTTTCCGCAAAGCAATACTGCTGTTCCTCCAATGCTCAAAATTTGTTAACACTCTGAGCTGAGAGAAGCTAATTCCTGAAAACTTTACACTAAGGACACAAATGGTGATATTTTCTTGACTACCAGTTGGCCGTTTAATTTACAGTACAGACAGAAAATGGATAATATTGTCAGCTTTTTAGCAATTCTCCTTAACAGCAACTATTACTAAACCAAATACTGTCAGATAATAGGTATAATGATTTAGAAGTCGTAAACCGAACCCACGATAATTGGCTGCTATTTATTTGTTACTCCCATCAAAATTAAACTTTAGTCGAAACTTACCCATCAATAGCCACATGAACTCATGTTACTTTTACTCTAAAGTTCAACGACTAAGATATAGTGTGGAACCCGCGCGCTGTAAGCTGTTCTGTTCACGTAAAGCGGATTTAAGGGAACTATACGCTAATCTCTACACACATATCCTTATTTAAATATATGAGAGCCATATGAGAATTTTGTTGCACAACGAACATTAAACCCATGCAGTTTCTTTCACTATGTGGATCGTACGCTTAACAAAACCAGTAAACAATAAGGTGCTATGCAGTTGTTGAACTGTAGATTTATGTGTATCCTTACATTATCTGTAATCCGTCATGCCTGTTGCGTTTATAGGATTCTTAGACTTGAAACAAAATGATATCACTAATGGCGTTTAAGAGCTTTGCAGTTGCAGGGGTATCTACAGACAGAGCGGATCTCTTACTCCTGTGAGGCATGATCCTTATCGTAACTGATTGGAGCACGTTTTTACTGCTCTACAACTTAGTTATAACAAGAGAGTCTCACAACAGTGACATCATAATTTGATATAAATCAAACGCTCAATTACATCCCGCACCCTCTGCATTTTTACTGCCGATGTAAATCAACTTGAATTCGTACACTACATCGTGAAGAAATATTAACTGAATTCTACTACGGTTTATTGTAACAACTGATTCTCTCCAGAGAGCCTCTTCTGTTCCTTATCACTAAAGTATTAAGTAACGCTTGGATCTAGTTGCTATAGTTATTACGACATGGGCCTTTTTGCCTTACCAAGATCATCAATCAACAATGATCAGGATGATATTTTATTACAACTATGCGTCATTTTCAATTTTGTTTTCAAGTCTAGCAATGTCCTGACTGCAAAGTGTTGAAATTCGTTGACCATAGAGTACATTCTACATAAAGAGAATATAGCATTATCTGGTTCTAAATTTTGGAAATAAGACCCTGAAAGTAGACGTTTAAGGTAACGTTTTGATCACGCTGCCATTCTTGCAACCAGAATTTACAGCCGATCTAAAGAAAATTTTAGCTTCAAAATACTGCTATCTAATGAGAGATATATTAGGATTAAAATGAGATACGTAAAAGCCTCTTCGTTACAACATTCAGCCTCTCACAAAACATAAATTACGTATTCTTCGTGCGATAGATATTTTATTGCGTGGACACAGAAATTAGCTAACTAGGGCTTGAGTAGGAGGCTGTCTGTAGACGAATTTCATGCCCAGGTATTTTAAAGATTAGGGGAAGGTACCTAGGTAAGATATGCTAGCGCCAAAATACTCACCTTTATTGTTATGCAATTCCACTATAAGAATAATTGTGATGCAAACTATTTCATAGAAACGTAGGTAAGATAATTGATACATCCTTTTCTACATCCATCATGTTTAAAGTTTATAGTGATAAAACATAACATGGTAATTCAAAACCTTTACCACACGGCCTCTAAAAATTTACTATACAATGTGTCTCAAGCTTTAATGTACATATTTAATGTAGTACGCTACTCAAAACACAACCGTTTTTCAAAAATACATTTTAATGATTTAGAAAGCGAATACTATAGATGATGTCAAAGAAACTTAATTTCCATATTTTGTCGTCCAAAGATAGACAGAGAGACAGACAGACATTTGATGATTATTATGCCATTCCTTTACTTCACAATTTCGAATCAGACAGCTTCATGTCACAATATGGCTGCTAGAATTGCTGTCTGGAAACAAAAATGTTTTGAGGTAAAACTAGCAATTTCTGTAATATAGTCGGCCGTCAGAACCAGAGATGCTCGGAATTGGAACGTATCCCTATTACGCTGCCTTCACAAGAGGTAAATATTTTTAAAAAGCTAAGAAGACGAGTTCTGATTATTGCAAGCTCCGTTTTGAATTGCTTATGAAACAGGTGTAGTTATTCCGTAAGACTGTAACAGGCTTATCAACATCTTAAGTGTAGTCATTGTAAACACAACCAAAGACAACATGATCCACATCAATATGTTTTACTTCCACTCCGCTACTCAGAGTGAACAAATAACAACTGAATGTATTCTTCTTCAACACTTTTTATATCCTCTTTAACTTTAGAAAAATATATGGTCAATACTTCTATGACGGAAACAATATGAGTTTGAACCTTTTTTTATGCTATCGCTAATTCTGTGCTAAATAACAGGGACATTTTTCATCAGCTTTGTAGAAGTAAACAAATGTGCATCGTTTAATTCTTTTAAAAATTTTCAAAAATTGTTATATTAAACTAAGACTTTGAAGATGTATGCATGTCTTATTTTGATTGAATTTTTAGTTTTTGGATTGTTGTTCATTACGTATTGCAAATTTTTTCTGAAAATATAATGCATAGTGATGTATGAGCCCAGCTTCATCCACTGCCTAACGCTGAAAGCCCATCAATAAATACGAATCAAACATTGAAAATCATAGTACCCGTGCTTTATTTCAAAAGACATGTCTAAATATCGTCTAAAACCAAGCCCAGGATATTTCTTATGAGCAGACTTCATTCCCGCAGCTACGTCGGGTTCATGTATTTGTACAGCTCTCGAAATGCTACCGAATTATTAGAAATTATTTCATGGTTTGTCAGTGATCTAATACTTAAAAGTGATGCCCACTCTGTCGCCTAAAAATAAAGCACGGCATAATTTTTAAAACCTCAGAAAGGCCTGTGTGCTGTCGATAATGAACCTCTTTCAATAATTCAAAATGCCAGTGTAGTTGAAATAACAATTAAGCAATATCCTTGTACAAATGTACAGAACATTGACCTTCATTCTCAGTATTCTGAAGTTCTCTGAAGTTTCAGAAGCAAAAAAAATTCATTTGCTCTGTTACTCATCAGATTAATGTAGTAATTTATTGAACTGATTATGAAATGTAAAACAGATTATAATGCAGAAAAGAATAGGTTGATGAAATTTACTTGCCCTCCACATTTATGTTCCACAACCATCTCCATTGCCAGCGTCATTCTATCTCAAGTGCGTTCAAATGCTCGAGTATAAAAGGACATTCCTACCACTGTAACTGATTTTAGGGAACTGAAATGCCAACGTGGAGCTTGTATCTGATACTATGCGCTGCATTTCCTTGTATACCTTTACAAACTGAAGCTTCACAAAGTCAACATCTAACTATTGGCTAGTCGTCACAGTTCTCATCAAGGGGTCTGATTTCTTATTGTAAGCTAGCTGTATTGTGGTCTTAAATAAAAGTCTGTGTAATCTCTATTATTCCTGGATTTGAAATTTAAAGTGGATGTAAAAAAAGCTAAGGCAAACAATAAGCTAAAGGCAGGGGGCAGAAGATTGGCAGGCTAAAGCCATTGTAAAAGCCAAAAGTAAGTAACTGATGGATGCGGTTGCAAAATTAAATTACCAAAATGTAAAGCCCACTTAGGTTTCTACAAAGGAGTTTCAAAATTAGCAAAGCAACATGAATCAGTTGCTAGATAAACCTACAAGCCTTGATCAATGCATCCGAAGTAGTGTCAATGAGATGTGGTGCAGAGAGATCACTTACCAGAATATTTCGTACGATATGTATGAAATAACGTTGTTTATAGTCTTGGCACTGATTGCTTTTTTTTTATAAAAGAAATATAACATAACAACGACATAAATTGTAAGTGATTTCCAAAAAACGTGTTACTTGTACAGGAAAGCAACACTAACTGTGTGTTCGTCATAATCTGGTGGCACGTTGTAAGAGATTCTCTATGACAGGTAATATGTTCACGAGCCAAAACCAACTCTGGTCACGTGAAGGTTTGCTAAATTACCTAGTTAAAATCTATCGTTGTAAGCTGAGAAAATCTTTAGAAAGGGGTTTACTGAAAGTGGAACTTTTTCGCCGACCCAGACAAAAGCTTGAGCTAGGCAGAATATGAGCTAAATAGTGAGCCTGTATCTCTTATCTAGTAATTGCCTGAAGATGATCCCAAATAGAAAGTTCATTTTGCTAAATATTTTTGCCAGATATTGGTCACAGCAATCGTCTAGGTAAAACAATTCTGCGAAAAATTTACAAGAAATGAGAGGGTTGTGACAAGTTCTTGCAAGAATCCCTTATATTAATGAAAGAGCTTTTGCCATAGAAACACGCACAATTCACGACAAGCAAATGAATTTGGCCATAAAGTTCAGGATTGTTTGTTTTGATCATTGCAGTTTCCAAAGCGGCAAGATGATAGGGAACACACGTTTTTACTAATACTCAAAACAAATCCTCTTTGTATTTTGTCGGTGATATTATCCAGGGGTACATGTTTGTGTGGTAATGTACGATCGACGCCGAAGATTGACATTACTCAGCAGTAAAGGGATGTGAATGAACAGAACAGTATCTACTAAAAGACAAATTCTTTTCGTCTACAAACACTCTTTTTTGTTTTGATGCAAACTGAGTTTATATCAAACTATATAAACACTATTTCTTACAATACCGTAATACGCACACCTTCTACACTAATAAAGTCATGTAGGTCAGAGAATGGGACGTCTTGGCAGGCTGCGAATTGCAAGCAATCCGACCAAGATGTAACCACTGTTAAATAAAATTACTTAAGGTTCCAAGACATTAACCTGAGAAAAGCAGTATGCAATACAAATCAAGTGGAAATACTTACACATGCAAGCAGACTGTTATGTCTATATATACACAGTGAAACGTAGAGGGAAATAAATGCAATAGAGCTTAAAAAGCAAAGTTAATAACAGTAGGTCTTTCACTTCGTGTGCTTCGTTGTACAGCCTGGTAAAAGATATTAGAGCAATGTACAGCCGTCTCGAACACTATTTGGGTGAGCTAAAAAAAGGAGCAGTGGATTTGTAACTTCTATCACATAATGTGAAGCATGTATCATATCAATGATAAAACACTTAAGTTATGTCGACGGAGATATAGCACCAACATCTCTTGCTTATCAACTGACCATCTGACAGTTTCGCAATTTTAAGTAAGAAACTAGTAACTTTACTGCGTCAAATGCAAGGATATTTAAGCCTACATGTTACTAGATGGAGAAGTCTTGTCAAACTCCGTTTGACTGTATTTAGTCGCAGCTGCATCGAAGCTGTAGTGTTAACGTCTCCAAATAGGCCGTTTAAATCAGTTACATCAGTGTAACGTGTGAGAGAGAAATAAAGTGGTCTTCGCTTCAGTTACACCTGACAATGTTATACAATTAAGACCCAAAGCAATGTTCCTTAAGGCTCTACCAGCATGACCGCAATTAAAGCTTGCTTAAACAAGACGGGAACATAACTTAAGGGAAGAGGGGGGGGGGGGGGGCTTTTGCTTGCTTAGTGCCAAATTTAAACTGCTAAGTAGGTTCAGTAAGGTCATGAAAATATTCCTAACGTTATGCAACTTATTGAAGATAGTATCTTTCTCTATGCAAAGGAAGCTAGGCAAACTTCATTTTTACTTAAGCGATTACAGCAGGGGAGCGTGATTTTCTTCATAAATGAGCAATAATTACACATTTACTGTAGATCTAAGGAGGCATACCCCAGTCCAAGGCTTTTAAAAACACAGTGGGTAAATCATGAATCGGTAGTGGAGATAACTCTTTAGTACCCTGCTTGAAGAAACAGAGATATTAAAAACGTCAAATTGTAGTGAAACTGTCGCACATCCTCTACCAGGCTTGAATGTGTATTTCGTTAACATTTAACTGCTTCCTTGTAATAGTTACTACGATGAACCAGCGCTTCACAAAACCACCGCGCTTCGGTAAATGCATGGCATGTAATCAGTACCCCCATTTTCAACTGTCCTTCAAGCTCCTCTCCTGCAATCCGCCTTTTTGTGCAAACAAAGTGTACCTATGTGTCTCAGCCTCTTTAATGTTTACGACAACTAGATCTAAGTCTTTACATGTAACTGTAGTTTGTATGATATTATACTTTATAAGTATAACTATATCTATAACTACATCCTATTCCATATCATACTATCAAAATTTAAATCATGTATTGTCGAAATGGGTGAAACTGAACCGCAAGTTTAACAAAACGTAACGTCACTTTTATGCTATTTGATAGGTTTTTAATTTTTTCCTAAAGAGACTGGTAAGCCAAAGAGAATAAACAACAAGTGATGATTTTGATACCCGGAAATTGAATCAAGTTTATGTTACCTAATTATGTGCCTGGTACAAAAATTAAACTTAACTATCTATATATTTAAAGGGTCCTGATTCATGAAGAAAGGATAAATCTAAAGCGTAAATACATAACTTGCTACGGAGCTTTAAGCTCTTGTTCTACACCGGTTGTTACATAACTTTTTATGCAGTGAGTCCTGCCCTCTATCCCCACAATGCAATCTCAATGCAAATCAGAAACACTGAAGGATACCGTATTTAACAGAAGCGATTGCGATTGACAAAAAATTTACACTGCGAAAGTAGAAAGTCAAGTCCCATCCCATCATACACACCCTAAAATGATTCCGCAGCCCTTGGGGCATTATTGCCCATAGAAAATCCCAGCAAAGAAACTCTTGAGAAAAACTTTAGTTTTATAAGCTAAGTTCAGGTTGGCAGTAAACGATTATCACATAAATCAAATCAAGGGCATAGTGCACAGTTCTTACCAATTTTTCGATATAAGAGGACATAGATTTATCATTTGGTTCATGAGAGAAGTTTACAAATAAGTTATATACTTCATTATAAGGTGATGCATTTCAAGCTCGATTTATCTTCACTTTGCTTGCAGTTACACTCTTTTAGTCTACCATTCCCGATTTCTTTTTGTAGTCTTCTGGGATTTACAAGTGAGGAGCAGAGGCTGAGAAACTTTGTACCGATTTTAAATGTATTGGTACGTGCTTCCTGAGTTTTTGTGCATAAATTCTGGCAAATTGGGAATTCTGACCATTATCCTCGTTTTACTTGCAACTTAAAACTTCGCTCTCTCTCGCTGCTGTCCAAGTGTGTCAGCGCACTGCATCCGGATGCCTCCGCATACCGTACGGTGCACCTTAACATCAATATCAATGCTAACGAACACATATTGGAATGACAATGGTAAAACTACCATGCCAGTGGAATGCTTACGGTGCTTTCAATATTGAAACATCTCTAAATGCTAAACATACAGGCCAGCATCTATATGCCAAAATCATTCCTTGTAACTGCCAGAAAGGTTTAGCAACCGTGTTTGCTACACACAGCAAATCATTATCTTGCATGGTAAGCGTTTGGTGCTTCGTATTGAGAACATACCGACGTTCACGCCTTGCAGAAGCTATCATCATCAGTAAATCGAAACAATCAAACTCAATTCCTGCACATAACACATCTTTGACAATTTCCCTAACTTTGTCTAATGCCTACGTACCACGTATCGTGCGTATGTCATACGGGAGATACAATCGCGGATTATTTAACCGAATTTACCATACAAAGTTGAATAATGCAATATGGCTCCGTAAAAGCAAGAAACCCGGAACCTTCTTTAAAGGTCAATAAAAAATCCTCACCATTTGATAAGAAGATTACAGGATCGTGAAACCTTTTTCAGGATATGAGATCAAACGAAGAGAACCATTTCCTAACTTCTAGTTTCACTCCATCTCCTAACTTATACAATACTATTTAAGTAGAAAACTTATCGAAAAATTCCCCACTGATAGCCTCTCTTAGTACACAAAAATGAACAAAGTATCTTCCTTAGAAAATTGAAGAATTCAAGTGGCACTTCACATGACATTAGATGGCCTTTGTGAGATTACAATTGGTTATCCAATCCAGAATTGCTGTATCTTTGTAGCCACGGATATGAAACACTTAAGCCCTTGCAGAAACAACATTCCTAATAATACTACTCGTTTAAAAGGAGAAATACTACCATGCATCTGATTTTAGTTCCGTTGGTTTCATATCATGATACTGTGAGAATACAGTTCACACTGGAGGGTTTGAAATTTCTCTCTGTTTGGGTAGTGATACGAAATTAGTTACAGAGCAGCCAGAGCTTTAAGACGGGGATCAGGCATGTTATGTCCTACACTTAGTAAATCGACAGCGAAGAGTAGGCCTACACGTATCTTACGCCTCTGTCAAAGAAATCTGGTGGTGGAAAGGAAATCGATATGTTTAATTTTGTGAAATCTTTCACCTATAAATTATTAGTGTATTTCCGTACATTATCATACGGATATAGTGTGTGAAGTATTCGTTAGTGGTAATAATAATGTATAATACATATTTACCTGAGATACCTTGAAACTGACTGAAAAGCTGTTGCTGGACTTAGTGGTAAAGGAGGATTTTGTTAGAAGAGTAGGAAGTTGAGAGTTGCATTAGGGCTATTCTTTACTGAAATTAACCTCACAGTAGTCCAACATCAGAGCTCGGTATCCATCTTACATTTCAAGACACCGCTAAAGCGTGACAAAAGTAATTACTGACCTAAGACATTGGATGCCATTTCACATACAACACGTTACAGTACGACTAAGAAGTAATCAGAAGCACTTACTGGTAAGGAGATCATAAATACGTGCAGGTTAGATGTTTGTGTACAAGGCAATTGCACCACATCTTCGCCTCCTTGGAAGGAATCTTGTTCTCCCGGTTTCTCATTTCATTCCGACACAGGCACAAGTTACAGTCTTTACATTTCATAACAACAGTACGCTTTCTCATCAAGTCAGATAAACAAAACAAACAAAAGAAACTTTTCTGCAATAAAGAGAGCTAATTTGAGAATAAACATCTTTGGTCTTTGTTCTTGTTGAGCCTACTTAGAAACACGCAATTACAATGGCAAGCCTTGTCTCCTATGCTTTGCGGTAACCGAATTGACTTAATTCCTCAAAAACCTCCCCAACCAATTAAGTATTAGGCGAGGAGGTACTCTTAGAATCGAGATCTCTTTTGTTTGACAGCAATGCGCTGTTAACATACATTCAAAGCCTTGTTTTCTGCTTACAAAGTCATCATGATCCTAAATTCTTCTGCTGTTTTACGACAAGTTATTACGGTCCTTGCGGCTTAGTGACTTTTCTTTGGCCAGACCAGTTATTGTTTTGTTAATTTATCAGAAATGGCTAACAAATCCACAGTGAGAACCCGCTGAGTTCCAGATTTGGGTTTTAACCCCGTTCGTCAGCGTAGGACCACTGTTTAAGTTATATGAGGTTGATTGTATCACGTAAGATGAAATTCCTATGAACGAGCTCCGAGTTACTGAACGCAGATAGTAAACGTCCTTCTATAAAATAATCATTCAATCTTTCTTTAGAAATCAGTGAGAAAAAAGGAAGATACTTCGACTAATGAGACAGCAGGTTTCCCTCAGAAGGAATAGAAACCATAGCAATAAGTCTCTGGGTAGGCCTACACATGCACTTCATAAACTTTAGCAATGAAGTGATCCAGCAGTGTCACTTGAAGTCCGTTTTGTTGTAGAAATACGGGTTGCAGCAGACGGAAACATGAAAATAAGTCATTTAAAGTTACCAAACGAAGAGGTAAATTGAGTGTGTGCTATTCGATTGCTGGCATCATGCTACTGAACATTTGAAATTAGACCAACGAGAAGCTTGCTACCATCATGCAAACATGGTAGATATAGCAAAATAAGAACAGTGCCACTAATACCATATAGAATACCAGGCAATATCGAGAAGAGAGAATTTGAAACAGCATATATTGTAAAGGTACTAGTGGAATACAAAATATCCCAGGAATGATATACTTTCTATTTCTCCGGAAACCTATATAAATTAATACATGATGCATTGACCTGTGTTCAAAAGCGTATGATAACAGACTTGCACACGATTATTTGATGCGTAATATTTTCTTCAATCAATAAAATTGCAACAGGGAAAAATTAGCTGAACTGGAAGAAGTTTAGTTCTTCCACTAGTTTCTCAATTTATCATTCATGGAGGAACTGATTCCTGTTTAAAAACCAATACTATAACATGTTAACTGTTTGGGATCTATCATCTTACATGTGTAAGTTAAAGGTAGCCGGTTATACTTCCACAGCGCTTTGATGTCCTTCTCAACAGTGAATGTGCAAAGGATTTTTCTTTGAACAATTTTCACTTGTACAACAAGCCAGATCTGGATATCACCTTAGGGTATTGGAAGCGCTACGCATAAAACTTTCAAAACCAGACTTACGCCGCCAAAAAGATTTTGTCTTAGATGTTCGTTTGTTCTAATTGTGTTTCCATGTAGGTCCGTTTTGTTAACCAATCATTGTTAAGTTATCGAACCGTTTGATCCTCTTAGATGTGTGTTAATGACGTTGTAGGTTCTGATGAGTGTCATTCGAAAAAAAGCTTTTTCAACCAAACAGAATGAATTGTCTGCTGCATTCTATTCTAAGATTTTGTACCACCAATAATTTATTTGACTTAAAAATAGTAAAACCCGAATAAAGACTCACATAATTGCAAAAGCTTCTAAATCGTCCACTTCTATATTTGTTCCTGGAGAAGGAGACGGTTGATCTTTCTACAAAACACAAAAAGGGCATTTCTATAAACATTTATACGAAGTTGTGCTTATGTAAACAAAGTGATTCAGCTGTTAGTCATAAGCACGCACTAAACAATCTACATGGGCGTTCTGTGTTCTGGATATACAGTCGGGTTTGAAGCTGACTGTTTGCTACAAAGGTTGGTGAGACACAAATTGATACGTATAATTATAGATAAAGGGTGGCAAGAACTCAAAAGTCGCATATGTTTCCCGGAGATTTTCTTATAGGAGTATATAACAAAATCCACCATCATTGCCAAGGAAGGGAATATATTTTTAGCTTCTGTATACTTTAAACTACAATTATTGTCACTATATTTAAACTTTCACTGAGTTATTGCAAATTATAATAATAATTCCTCAGTTTTTTCCAAAATCCTGAGTTTTCCACTAACTCTCTTCCAAAATCTAATTTCCAGTTATTCCAGGTGTGTAGCCACCCCGTGATTACAGGTGTCATGATCTACGCTCGGGATTCCTTATTTAGCTTTCCTTCAAAATATCCATCTTCCTGGAGTACCATGTTTTCCTCTCTTGGGTCGCGACGGTGTCCTGCAGTCGCAAATTCCATTTTAATGTGTCGCCAACATATATAAACAATTGACAAAAAAGGAGTATTTATCTTATCTGGTTGTGTTGTATATTCCCTCGGGCCACTTCCAAGGAATAATAACTAAATTTAAACTGATACGAAGATTATTAACGCCAATATTTAAAATTAAGAGTATCGCTAAATTGGAATAAGAAGGAAATTTCTATTATCCTAATGTCATAAACTCCCTCGTGTCATTCCTAAGATATTCTGATACTTAAACTGGTTTTAAAATATGCAAAAATTAAATTAAGAATATGGCGAAGCACCAATGAGACGAAGTGAATGTATAATGAATTAATATCGGAACTAATTCCGGCAGCGGACATGATAAACTATTGTTGGAAGGGATGAGAACAAAAATAAAACGTGACGTCCACAAATGGGTCTTTTCCCCAGGAAAAACCATGACAGTAGCGTGACCTGGGGGTAGGGTTAAAAATTGTCCGTATTTCAGAGCAAAGTCGAAAATGGAGAACTATTTTAATGGGATTAAATTTCGCTGGGATTTCATTTCGCAGATGGTCTACATTCAGGTTTTCCGCGGATGGGAAGACCAGATTCTTAGAGGATTTCGCGCATCGGACTCCTTTTCTTCTGGGGCTCGTGTACTTTTCTCTTTTTTTCTCTTTTTTTTTAATAATTAATTCAAAACAAGGCAGGATTGCCGCTTGAAGGTTGAGTTACTTTGAAAGAAGCAAAAAGAAAAAGTAAACAGAAAAGTAGATGTAATTAAAGACAAAAAATGTTAACGATTTCCAAGATAATAAGTAAGAGGAAAGCAGTCTGAAGACAAAGAGTTTTAGATCTTGGCAGTCCTAGGAAAGAAACTGTTAGCATAGAAATTTCTGTTCGTTCTGGGAATAGAAACAGAAAAGTCATGCAGAGATTCAGCATACCGAGTGGATCTTGACCTGATGAGGGGACAAGGAAGCAACTTAGCCAACTTAGAAGAACACTTACCAAAGTAGTACCTGTAGAAAAGACTTAAAAAAGTAACATCTCTACGGTGAGTCAAGTTGGCATATTAGTCATTGAATGTAATGCGGAAACAATATTGAAAATAATGAAAATTGAAAAATTTCGCGAATAAGCCTTTTCCCCAATTTTTCGCGGGTATTTAATTTGGCGGATGACTGCAAAGCAGCTTTTTCACGGGATAAAATTTCGCGGACTTGGCAAAAATCCGCGCGAAATTTAATTCCATTAAAAGTACACCAATCCACGGGTGTGCGCTAAAAACCAAGCCATTTTCCAACAGTACCTCTGTTCCTTCAGCTAGAACTCCAATTGGCACTACATTTTGGTTGGGAGAAGAATCATCTCTATCCAGCACACCACCATGCGGTTGCGGGGAAGGCAGTGGAGAAGACTCAAGGTCTTCCTCGTCATCTGAGGAGTCCACTTTTTGAGGTATTCCACGTTCATGAAGCTTCCGTTCTGTGTCTGTCATCTGAAATATGAGAAGAGCACTCTTGCTGCTAAATACAAAGACATAACTTAAGATTTCAACTCCCTTCAATTTAAATACTTTTACCTTGAAAAGTTAGTTGGTAGTATAGTACTTTAAAATTGCGTAGAGTAACCGATTCAAGTAGGGAATTGTTTTTCGGAACCTGCTCTGTCGAAGAGCGTATTCTATGGAATTATGAAAATATGGGGAGTGGCAGGTATTAATCTATAAATAGGATAATTGGAAAAGATCATAACTATAAATCGGCAGAGCCGCTCTGGACTATTGGATACATTACTTGCCTTCTGTTTCGGAGGGACAGGGCTCCAGTAATAAGTCCATTTACATGGACACCACCCTAACCCTTTTAGGGGGAGTGCCCGTCGAAAAAAATCCCTGGCGCCAATATGTACAGAATAGTGTAGCTAAGTGAGTCTATCGAAAAACCAAGATCAGGAATCGATAAATGAAACAGTAGCAATTGCCTCCTTTCTTATTTAATTTACGATCATAAAGGTATTGTTGCCAGAGACACGGGCGACTAATAATTAGGGTACAGAGAGGAAGGGAGGATCTTGATACCTTGAAACCCTTGGGGGAGGAGTGGGAAGAACACGGTAGACTACAGTCAGAAATAACATAAATGCTCCTCTTTCGTTGCCTACCACGACGCTTGGGCACAACTGTCGTTCCAGGTTAAGTACTGACATGCTACCCCTGTCGGGATGAAAAGCTTAGAGGGCATAGGAACCTCTACCAATCCAGCTCACGTCGATCGATTTGTACAGCTACGCAAGTTTAAGAAGGTAACCGTGAAGTCGAGGAAGGGGCGAGAGATGATTGTTGGGGCAATAATTCTGTTTAGCAACTTTGACGATAAAAACCTTCTGGTCATCAACTGATACCTTCGCTCGCAGAGAGAACGTCTTTACGCGATTATACACGCCAACCACTGTGAATGTGCGCTGTTCACTTGCCTTTTCTTTGAGCTTTGGAAAGGCACTGAGCAGTCACCTGCCTATCACCCGGTAGCCAAGCAACATATCCGACTACCTTGCCACTTTTACACTATCCAGCAAACAACATCACTACCAACGACTTCACCATCAATGCATTTGAATACGATTGAGAAAATCCCGGGATACTTCCAGTTCTCGTTGGCAAGACACCATACTGTCAACTTGCAAGTTGTTGACCTGACCCTTGTAGAACTTGTTCGCTCTAAAGAGCCCCAGCAAAGTTGCCTGGCTCCACGCCTATCTGGGAAGTGAAAGAAGGATGCAAACGCCATTTCACCGGGTAATAATTCCTACGTTTGTGTGTGTGTGTATGTGTGTCTGTGTGTCTGTGTATGTGTGTCTGTGTGTCTGTGTATGTGTGTCTGTGTGTGTGTCTGTGTGTCTGTGTATGTGTGTCTGTGTGTGTGTGTCTGTGTGTGTGTGTCTGTGTGTGTCTGTGTGTGTCTGTGTGTGTCTGTGTGTGTGTGTCTCTCTGTGTGTGGCATACTAGATATCAATCGTAGCCAATGCGGGCTGCAATAATCTGTTGAATAACTAAACAGAGCACTTTTTTCATACGCTTTTCATCTAGAAACATACAGATATGTTCCTGAGCTGACAATTTATGCAACTGCACGACAACGGTCACGTTTTAATTTCAAATATCAACGCTTTCATTGTCGCCAACTACCTTGTCGATGACCAGAATGGCCAACGTTTCTTATACATTTTATTCAAAAAGCTGGTGGGGAGACTAGTTTCAGGGAAGGCCAATACAATTCTTAATAGAGGAATTATCAAATATGCATATTAGTTTCCACTGGAGATAACGAATTCCCACAGCTTGGAATTGTCTTCAAACGAACTGTGTTATGCAGAAAAGCAAACATTACTAATATGCACTTCGGACACTTGACTAACTGATAACTTGGTTTTTCTACTGACCAGCGAGATAAGATCTTAATGTAACAGTTCTAAATCCAAAGTTTGTCATTTTATCGTATCACATTTTCCAAATCACAACCCAAAATACTGCATTTGCGTGCTCAACTTAAGCCAGTGTCATTACTAAAACTGAAGCTTACTTAAAATAGTCTGCTTCTCCCTTTTTCTAATTTGGTAGCTCGAACGTATTTCCATATTCGTTTCTCTTCTACCTGGCTACTGAAGTCAAAGTGAACTTCAAGTTCTCTTTACAATTTAAATATTTGTAGCGTTTGATCCACAAAAAGCAAGTCTTAAAAGACTACAAAAATGGCTCTTCATGGACTTAATTCCGTTAATTTCGGTCAACGAAAGATAACACTAGTTTTAGATGTCTTACAAAACAAGCCCAAGAGAAAAATGAGGTTGATGATTTATTATCGAATTCGCACACCATTGTCATCAATTCACCGCCTTCTCAAGTATGTCCCGCCCCTGCCATCCAAGCCCTTAAATATCCAAGGTTAAACAGATATAGTTCCTTACCTTAGTGACTTGAGTATATGATGGAGGTTCATCTGCATTCTCGAAGGCCGTGTCCACAAGAAGAGTAGATCCACCAGTAGGAGTATCGGATATAAAACCAATGTTCACTGTGGCTCCAGGTGTGTCTTAAAAGCAAATAATCACATCAGTAATAGATCAGCTCCTCGGTAGTGTTTACACCAAATATTGTTCTCTTCAGAACAATACTTATGATATTTAAAGTAAGTTGTTACAATTTGGGGAAGCGACTGTAGCTACTTCGCAGCCTGTCCTTACAAGCTCTATTTCGGGCAAGATTGAAAATAAAATTGGTTATGTTTTACTTGATCTAGTCTTTAAATAAGTTACGGAGCCTTCTGGACCCCTTCGCTGTCATAAATCGTAGTCGCATGATGTAATAAGCTAAAGCGGAAAATAGCATTGGTTACCGTTTACTTTATCTATTATTCTATAGGTTACGGAGCCTTTTTCGACCCCTTCGCTGCCATAACTCATAGTTGCATGAAGTAATAAGCTAAAGCCGAGAATAACATTGGTTATCGTTTACTTGATTCATTATTTAATAGGTTACGGACCCTTGTGGACCCCTTCGCTGTCATTACTCGTGGTCGCATGAAGTAATAAACTAAGCCAAAACTAGCAATGGTTATCCTTTACTTGATCTATTCTTCTATAGGATACGGAGCCTTCTAGACCCCTTCCCTGTCATTACTCATGGTCGCATGAAGTAATAAGCTAAAGCAAAGAATAGCATAGGGTATCGTTTACTTAATCTATTCTTCTATAGGTTACGGACCCTTGTGGACCCCTTCGCTGTCATAACTCATGGTCGCATGAAGTAATAAACTAAAGCCAAAAATAGCATTGGTTATCCTTTACTTTATCTATTCTTCAATAGGATACGGAGCATTTTCGACCCCTTCGCTGCCAGTACACAACATGGTAAACAGATAATCGCCAAAACAAGAGTTAAACAAATGCTCGAGTCACTGCCTCAACTGTCAAGCACAAAAGCAAGCTCTCATTATTTCACGGAAAGGACCTGGTCCATGCAGTGATCATAACAACTTTCAATCCCTGTTCCTGGACAGGCCTCAGCATCTGTTCCCAGCATGTCCATTAGATCCGTCAAAATCTGAAGCCAGTTGTCGCATAGCTTACTTATCAGTAGACCTTGTTATGTTTTATCATTAAAAAATTAATAACGCTAAATAATTCGTTATGTTATGCACAATCTACACAAGACCAGTTAGATTAGTACACCACGTTTTAAAACAATTTTATCATAATCCTGCCTGAAGATTGCCAATGTTTAACCATAACAGTAACTGCTCAGGGTTTTACTTCGATGAAACGTTAATAAAAACGTTTGCCTGTAACTTTTCCACTAAGCCACTTAACAGTAACAGCCTTCTCTTTACGATGTCACCAGGAAAAACCGAGCAGAAGTTGTTGCGCTCAGCGTTAAGCAACAGCGTGAATTTTCTCAGTCTCAGAAGCTCTTTTTAGTCTTGTCCGATATTTCTCTTATCCCATTCAATTGTTATCAACAGCTGATCAATAATGGCACGGGAGACTGATGAGTGGAGACAATTCATCCTAAAGCAGTAGGAGGGTGAGATGGCTACAGCTGTCTTTCAGCTTAGATTGTTGGCAGGCATTCGGAGTGCATTCGGAGAATCTGATGAGCCTTGGTATTATATACACACTCGTCGTCCCACAAGTAGGGATAGTCCCGAAGCGTGAGCAAGGGACGAATAAATGTACTGTGATTTGAATTCAGACACATTTTTATACACAAACGTCAAGTGCAGAGAAAAATGAATTCGGTGAGCAAACTGTTCAAGTTTTCACTTCTTACTTGATATTCTAACGTCACACTTGAGTACCGCCTCTCCCCCCTCCCCCCAATTTTAACACTCAGTTACTTGATGTCTGGTACCCATACCTACATTGGTTTTGTTCTAAACCGATGACGAGGGGCCGATACTGAAAGTATTTAAATAAACAACAAACCACCAATCAGCTAACAAATAAGAGGTAGTTACAGCATGCACAAGGGACATACTTCTTTACACTAAAAAAATCCACCTCCGCTCCCCAATAAAACTGATGAAAAACAGTATCTACCTTTTGCCGCAGATCTTGGCCTGGCTGATCCTCCTCGACCTTGTCGCAGGTTGACATTGGCTTGCATCATACCTTTGAACAAAAAAATTTGGAGAATTTTAAAAGCCATACCTTCAGTGCTATTTTAACAGATACAGAACAGGGAAAAATGCTATCAGAACGAGAAAGGGAGGATAAATGACAAACTAGCACCCATGAATAATATCTGTTGGAGTTCTTTCGATAATCTCTTAGGTCTATCGCTCTCCTTAGTCATTTTAGTATGGATAAGAGAAAAAGATTGTCCACCGTCTTCTGTTACCAAACAAAGAACAGTGCTCAGACCCTTGCTGTAAAATACTTAAAGGTTAAGCATGACTAAGAGTTGCATCTTGGAGAATAAATAAAAATACATCTTTTCACCGTCTCATTATGAGCATATTTCTGTGCCTCAGAATTGCGAGTCACTTTGATAACGTAGTAAAAACGGGTTCTCGCGAAAACTCCCGAGAAAAATCAGACCCATGGCTACGAGACCTCGCGTCCGAGTCCCGCTCGGGTCTATGGAGTCAACATTAACGTTGTGAAGTCGGTTACCATCAGCAGCCACACCTACATGTACATGTCAAGATGTAAGTTTTACTCAGTTTTATGAAAACTGGTAGTATTTAGATTACAGTATTCCTTTGACAATAAAAACCCTGCTAATCAGGAGTGCCTGTAACACCGGCAGGATGAGATATGCGTTTCGAAGGAGTCAACATAACCTAAAATCACCTATCCGTTTGTCTTGGATTAAAACCTCTTCATAAATCTATCAGTCGAGAGGACTAAATCAGCGGAGAATTTTGAGTTGTCCCGGTGGGAAATCACACACAAAATGTTCCTTGAACTTTCTCCAAAATTTGCTGAGAACAGGACGTCCAGAGATTGGCCTCTTAGACTCATTCAAGAAAGAGAAAGACATGGCTTATTCTATTCGACAAGCTGCTTTCTACAGCTATTTTTTAAAACAAGAATATTGCTTTTTGGACCTTCTCAATGACAGACCGTCTTCAGGAATTTAAGTATGATAACCTTATTGACAAAAGTCGTAAGTAATTTTTCTTGTTTCTTGTTTATTTAAATTAAATGGTGTACATTTTGCCAAACTTAGCCACAATCAAATTGAGCTATACCTTGTTCGTTGCGTTTCTGTTTTTGTTTTTCTTCATGTCGACGTTTCTAAAAAGAGATAGAAGAAGAAATATTGATATCAACATAATTCTGAAATGGCAGACATCAAGGTAACAGATTCCCTAACTGAAATTGAAGTAAAATGGAGAAAGAGGACAAAACCGTAACTGCCCGGTGCGTGACACAGGCCTACAAGTTGATTGTAGTAGGAATGCTGACATCAAAATAGGCAAAATGAGATCAAGGAACACATGTTGGCTTCAGACAAGGGTAAGAACATTAAACCTGTTTTGGTAAAAAGGACGGAAGGAGGGGCAAGGCGGTGTTTAGAAGTGGGGAAGGAATTTATAGTGGGACAACGTCAAAGAGAGGGATATTTTGCATAGGGTAACCGATAAAGTGGATGTTACTTTGCTCTCTCCTGACAACATGTGGCACCAGGTAAATGTTTTCGTGAGGTTGACGGTGATTCTTTCCTTGGTATAACATCTAGTGCTCTTTTACAGTTCATCTTCATATTATGTCGCTGCAAATCTAGATGATGGTGCAAAAGTTTATTGTATCAATTCTGAGATTTGCTATTTAAATAGATGACATCGCAAGGATGGGAAGAATTATCCAAAGTTTTGAATCAGAAACGAAAATGGTAAAGGGTGACCTAAACCTTACTGTCAGTAACCGCTGCTTGTATCCTATAATCCTACTGTATAGAATTAATTGTTGACCGATTTTACTAAAGGTTTTTACACTTGAAAAATGGTTATCAGCCACTTCAAAAATTTTCTCAAAAAGATGGTTGATAAAGAGCTGCTGCCTCTGTTATGAAACGGCACCCACTCCTGCCTATCAATTGCCCCCAGGCCATGAAGTTCTGCTGATAAACGCAAAAATATTCGAAGACCTGTTTCCCTGTTCTGAATTCAGAAACTCCGAGAGATTGGACACGAGGCGGGAAGCATATGAGCAACGATTGGTCAGTTTTAATTTCTTTGATGCCGTTACCCGCTTTCTCCTTCAGGACGCAAAGATCGCCTTGTCAAACAGTCAAAGACCATCACAACTTGCAACTTACAAATTTTGTGATGTCTATAGATCATCGCGATGCAGAAAGATGAGCAATGGCTAAACTTGTCAGTACATCAGTAGGACGTAACTCATTCGACACACGGATGAAGGTAAGTATAATTCGTATTATTTGAATTTGAGTAAGGCTACTAACATTTCGTCAGAGCACCTCTTTGAAGAACTTAACGATCTCAGGTGACTTCATTAACTCTTGCATTCACGGGCTTGCGATCGTATCTATATAGTTGAATGGAGCACAATACCTCGGTTCGTTAGACTTGATGGACGAACGTGTGTATAAGTTTATCATGAAGCGAAAATTTGTTTCTAGACACAGAGTCGTGTTTATACATTCTTGATATGCTTAAGCCAACATTTACAGTCTTTGAATAAATAAGTCAAGACTCTGAAAAGTATGTATCGTCGATTGTTTTACAAGAGGGCAGCAGCACTATTTAGTTATGTTCCCTGTTGATCATTATACTTGGTAAATTGGTGGCAGAAAATCGGTCTGTGTCAGACGCACTTCATCGTTTCATGTGTAGAATCTTGAGAACATTTACGACTTTGGTCAATCAAGGCTATTGTAAACATATATCCGGGCCCGGGCCCCTGTTGTAAAGTAAGATACTCAGAGAGATTGGACACGAGGCGGGAAGAACATGAGCAACGATTGGTCAATTTCAATTTCTTTGATGCCGTTACCCACTTTCTCCTTCAGTACGTAAAGATAGCCATGTAGAAGACTATCATTTCTGGTAACTAGGGAAGTTTTTGATGTCTATAGATCATCCTCTTTATCAGAATACCAAAAGATGAGCTTTTGGTAAACTTTTCAGTGCATCAGTAGAACGTAACTCATTCGACACACGGATGTAGGTAAGTATAATTCATATTATTTGAATTTGAGTAAGCCTACTAAGATTTCGCCAAATCACATACTTGGAGAATTTATCGATCTAAAGTAACTTCATTAACTCTTGCATTCACTGGCTTGCGATCTGTATAGCTCAATGAGCTGCAATGCCTCGATTCGTTAGTATTGATGATCGAACCAGTGTATAAGTTTATTATGAAGCGAAGATTTGTTTCTAGTTGCAGTGTTGCATTCTTTCATTCTTGTTAGACTTAATCCCACATTTACAGTCTTTAGATAAATAAGTCAAGACTCTGAAGAGTATGTATCGTCCATTGTATTACAAAGAGGTAGCAACATTATTTAGTTATGTTCCCTGTTGATCATTGTACTTGGTAAATTGATAGCATAAAGTCGGTCTGTGTCAGACGCATTTCATCGTTTCATGTCTTCAGAACATATACTACTTTTGGTCAATCAAGGCTATTGTAAACATGTTGCTTTCTTAGTTTCTGCTTTCCTTGAAAAGATGTCATAACAATATGATGGTTGGTGTATTTTCAAGTCTTTTCAAAACTATGGTTGGTACTTGCAATGATGTGGCCTATATTTTCATTTAGCCGCTATTTACACATCCTCCTTGTTTATATTTGATAGCCTCACCGTGACTTATGAACATAGATGCGTTATTTTCTTGTCTTCTTCATTGTTGCTATTAAGAATATTTATTAAAACATCCACTATATGTTTGTTTTGCTTTTTGTTGGTCTGTATTTTGTTGCCATGTTTATACTCATCTATATGTTCATGAGTTACTGGTTCATGCCCATCGACGTTCTTGACACTGTTCACTATTTGAAATACTCTTTTATGTTATTATTCTGCCAAAAAGTTTTGTTTAGTTTAATGTTGTCTATGCAAACTAAATATAATCATTTCTATTTCTTTTCCCAGTGTGACACCAACAAACCAGGATGGTAGTGAGTTGTTGTACTTAGGAAGGGTGATTAGGTATAGGCTATATATGTTAGTGCAGGCAGGTAGCGTAGAGTAGGTAGTTAGATAGTGTAGAGTAGGCAGTGTATCTAGGTAGCGTAGAGTAGGTAGTTAGATAGTGTAGAGTAGGCAGTGCATCTAGATAGTGTAGAGTAGGTAGTCTAATTAGGCAGCGTGGAGTAGGTAGTGTAGTTAGGCAGGCAGTCTAGAGTAGATAAGTAGGGCAGGTAGGTAGGTAGTGTAGCTAGATTTGTAGAGTAGGTAATGTAGTTAGGCAGACAGTCTAGAGTAGGTAAGTAGGGCAGGTAGGTAGGTAGTGTAGAGTAAGTAGGTAGTATAGTTAGGCAGACAGTCTAGTGTATCTAGGTAGCGTAGAGTAGGTAGTGAAATTAGGTAGACAGTCTAAAGTAGGTAGACAGTTTGGATTTGGTAGCGTAAGTAGCTAGGTAGTGTAGTTAGGTAGAGAGTCTAGAGTAGGTTGGTAGATCTGTGGGTTTGGTAGGTAGGTATTGTAGCAAGGTGGTGAATAGTAGGTAAGCTATAGTAGGTAATTTGATAGTGTAGTAAGATAGTGTAACGTATGTAGGTAGGTATTGTAGGTAGTAAAGCTAGATTAAGTAGTGATGTAGATTAGGTAGATAATGTAGAGTAGGAAGTGTAGAGGATGTAGGGCGGAGGTTGAGAACACCGGAAACTAACTTAACGAACAAAAAATTCCATAAAAATACATACCAATACATAGCTTTCGCCGCTCTGAACACGAATATGACCGTAAATTGAACATTTTCTCAGACTTTAAAAAGGTTTTTTATTTTTTAAACTATTCGGGTTTTTGTAACACTTTGTTTACAACATCAATCGATGAAACAAGAATTCGGTGGTTCGATGTCACCTGTCTTGTCTTTTGCATCACGTTGTAGGGTTATGGTTAGGGTAAGTAATATAGAGGTACAAAACACTGACCATTGATCTGATGAATAGAAAGAGAGGGAAAATGAACCACGTCCAAGTTCGATTTTGTGTTGAATGTTTTTAAAAGAATGCAAACCCTGTCTAAAAACGTACATAAAAGCAATGTTTGCACTTTGTAATTTGTGTTTATACTGGTTGACATTGATACTGTTCGACATGAATTTATTTACTTTGTCAGCTATTCTGCAATATGCACAACTCTCTTTTATCGAATATCTTCAAGAATTAGGGTTAGGGTTATTGTCGTAAACAA
>JAAAKL020000976.1:0-34331 GCA_010016065.2 Carybdea cf. marsupialis auct. non (Linnaeus, 1758) | reverse complement strand
GTAAGCTAGGGAGCGAAATACTCAATCTGCAGACAGAACTGTTTTGCCCTTTGTGGGCTCATCAGTGCAGAACAGAGCGTTGAGACTATTTAAGTATATATGTATGTATCCTTGTATGTAGTCATTTAGCATTTAAAGGAAAACGAAAGTTGCAATCAAAATACCCTTTAAAGGTCAATGTAAGGAAAAACGTAAAGATAAGAAAAGCAAAGTCGGGGCAGTGGTGCACAAACTTGTCATCAGATGAAGATTTGCGATTTAACTCGCAAAGGAAGTACAGTTTTTTCGCAAAACAGTTGACAGTATACTCTACGTATATGAAAGGTGGACGATGACAAAGTCATAAAGGCACGATGTCTACGGCTGCTATATTCGCATGCTTCAACACCTGACCAAACATGGAGGTAATAGCTCTAAAGCCACGAGTGCTATAAGAGTCAGCCGTCTACACTACGCTAGACGCTGCTGCAAAGGTGCAGAGCATAATGCTCTGGCCTTTTTTTTGAAGTCAGGTCACGGTCATCGAAACACCGGTATCCCACCACTTCACCATACAATGCATCTTCAGATAAATATAGGTCTTCTTCTACCCACGTTCAAGAGAACTGTGAGTAAGAGTACGAGTACGAGCACGAATAAGAGAAAGAGAAAGAGAAAGAGAAAGAGAAAGAGAAAGACATAGAGCCGTACAGAGCCCTGGTCATAAGTTAGGGTGCACACTATTGAAGATGATGATAGTACTAGACATGTAAGGAGATTTTCAAACACTTAAATTGGAGTTTTGGATCTGTAAATCGTTCCATATAACTACTAAGGTAACATTGCTCCGACCAACTTTTTAAATCAATATATGACGTGACATATTACCGACTGATCCAATATGAAACTGTATCACACTCTTGCACTCCTAATGTTCTCTGCTTATTTTTATTATTCTTATTCGTATAATGCTGGTTTGGTGTAGAATGAACTCTTTGGCATTGCAACAATTATCAACACAAAACGGTAGGCATTATGGTATCCTGCCGAGTGGCATCTTCCACAGCGCAGAGCAAGCAAACTGGTCCAGGAGAGAATACCATCGCAGCTCTAACTCTTCACTTAAAATACCATTCACCACGAAAGTTTATTCTTTACGGCTGCTATTAACAAATAAACTAAAGCAAAGATATGAACTGTTTCGTTTACGTAATCAATGGCCATGGGAAGTTTTAGTAATCAAAATCATAACAGTCTCCATAGAGGGAACATTTGCTTTGAAAAGATAGTAGCTAGATAAAAAAAGATATCACCGCACTTACTCGAACTAGTGGAAAACGCATTTGCGGTCTGCACTCTGAACAACTGAATTATGTAATCCGCGATAATAAGCTACTCTATTTCATTTTGTTATCAAATCAGTTCCAATCCTCTTCCGATTGATCTCACATGTGACTTGACAATGGAAGAACTACCATTCGCCATATCAATATATTCAAAGCCCATTGAAAGTTGCAAAGCGAAATTTTGTATATTTTGTCGCTGGATACTTACACGTTTTTATGGCTGACTTGAAAAAAAGTAGCCAGGGGTGTTCGATTATTGACTTCTCATCGGAGAATATAGGAAAGAACAGTACAAAAAAATTATTTCTCATATAATTTGTTTACTGTTATTCAAAGAAGTAAATTTCTTAAGTTTTATCATTTGTTCGATGCCTGAAATACATTCTGATTACTCGAAAAAAGAATTTTTCCAACTTTAGGAAGATGCAACCCGCCAGCTCCCGGCTTGTACGCTTCCGGACAGATGAGCATTTCAATATAAAATATAATAAATAAAACGCTGGTTGATTTAATACAGTCTTAATGATGACTTTCATGTCCCTTATATCAATGAAGAGACTGTTACACTAGGGACTTAAACATTTAGCATTTGGTGGAATATCATAGACAATTTCAAGATTAAACTTGTAAGACGATTTCATTTTTGTCACCTAAGTGTCGAATATTTATCTTTGTGTTGGTGTCACTGACAATTCCTGTGGATTTTAATCCTGATAAAGAATGGTTAACCACATTTGGTTGAACGCCCATGTCAATCCCTCAACCGCGCATTGATAAAGAGAATGCAACGGATGGGTAGATATGAGGGCCCCATAAAACAGTTACGTTTCTCTGAAGGCAAGAACCAAAGATGTCTTCAATAATATACAAAAGATCAATATCTTATTATTTCCATTAACATCCTTCTTTCTCTCCACAGATTCCTGCTATTCAGATTCAAGTTTCATTTTGGCAAATTTTGCTCGTATTTCATTTGATGCTTCTTCTAGTTACAACTCAATCCCAAACGTTGTCGGACGTCATAAATATCATACGAAACATGCAAAACAGCTCAAGGCAAAATCGATCTTGACAGCTACTAGTCAGTGTTTATCAGAGACACAGTGGTGATGAGTATCTATTGTTTAAGGTCTTAACGATTGACATTTTGGCCTCTGAATCACGATTAAAACGTTTTCCCAGGCATATTCTCTCCTCTTTGGTAGCTAATCAATGGCGTTCCTTTATCGGTCAGATCCTGACGACTGAAATGTGATCAGAAATATATTTACTATCTTGCATTGGACTTAAATATTCCCTCTACCTCATAGGTATAAACAATTGATTTTGAATAATAATAAACTCCTCGAGATGGGTGATTCTACAGTCTAAACCCTCAACAAGGAGCAGGAGACCAGTAAAATCATGCCAAGCACCTACTCTATACCTGTTATCATGTCAATGTAACATTCACTCCTCCCTAAAATGTACGAAAAGTAAATGGGGAATGAGGCTAGCACTTTACGAATTTTTGCTCACTTTCGAACCAAAGGGTAGTTAACCTCGTCCTTTTACAGATACTCTTTCAAAGAATGTATTATTTTCAAGATGGAATGAAATTAGAAAGGGGATGCCATATATTTATTTACACCGTGAAAAGTTTTGTATTTACAACCTTCGACGCATCACTGTAATGCATTTAAGTTTTTGTTTAGCTCGGCTTTATTTAATCTGGTACAACACCCTTACTCAAATTCTCTGATGGTAGATATTTACCATGTCATAGGTCGTAGTCTTTTTCGGAGCTACATTTCGAAACATACTTCTCCCATCTTCAGGCTGTTGAACTGTCACGCTGGTTTATGTTATTCGATTGCGGACTGCCGAGGAAGCAGGTATCAAACTTGTTGGTGAAGCGGCGCCATGCTGATTTTGTGTTTCTTTGCACTATTTAGTTGAGTGTGTAAGTCGATGTTTTCGATGCTAGAGGTCTGGGTTCGAGTCCAACCAAACCTTATGCATTCATGTTTATTGATATAAATGATAAAAAACAAAGAACTTAAAAGGGTTTGCTTTCGCAAGCTTTCCGATTTCCTCCTCCTATATGCTTTTAGGTTATCTTGTCTTTTATGTTGCCTTCTACTTATGGCTTTTTATCTGCTTAAGTTTATCATAAGTATGTATATAACTGAATGCAGATGTAGATTTAAAAGTATGTACCTGAATGTAAGAAATTGGCTGGGCAACGGGAAACTAAACTCACTGCTAAGATGCTACGCCTGCGAGTAAACTGCTGCTCGATCTCATCTAAAACACATTGCGATGCATGATATCATGAAGGCACCGCAAACTTTACTCCGCACAGGGCCCTGCACTCTCAGAATCTGCTATTCCTTTTAAGCTAATGATTGTTGGTGTAAACATTATGGTTAATACAAACAGGTAAACCCTAAAACGTGAACTTTGATTTAGAGCACGTTATATGTTGAGGACTTCACCAGGTAGGCCCTATGCATAGGAGCTTTTGATAAGGCTAAATGGGCCTACTGACGTTTACTGCACGTTGTTGGTCGTCTTGAATTAGCCCATTGAGGACCCGAAGAAGTAATAAAATTGAACAAGGTTAGAATCATAGTTTCCTTGATAGTTGCTGACAAAGGTCTCTGATGTCTGCAAGCGATACGCCACTTTTTGAGAATGCGTGTACGACAATAGCAACTCACGAGGACTTCTATTGATAGAGCCCGTTTGGTCTGAGAGAAGTGGAGCATGTACACTGTGGTATTGTGCAAGTGACCTGAAAAGGTTTATGCGAAAGTTTATGCGAAAGCACATAAAAGAAATTTGAGTCATACATGAGCATTAGAAAAGGTCAGAGCTTCTTTATCTATGTGACCATGGACATTCTCTTACGCCTCTCTCCCTTCTATGGGGAAACACGTTGAGAACTGTATAAATACCACACTAGTTAATAGCAGTTCAACCCAAAATGGGTTGAGGCACTTGGAATATTATTAGCATTAGGGGGTTATGACTTTAGATGAGTCATTCTCCAGACATATTTCCTAATTTAGTGAGAAGAAAGGAACAAACGACATCATTGTCGTTTTAACATGACGCTATTATTTGATAGGGTCTAGAAATCTTCAAGTGCCTATCATCTTTTTAGGTACTCTATTGAATTGATTTACATTGTCTAGTTGAAGTATCTAGAGGCACCTCTTATGTTGGAAGCGACAGCTTGATTGAGTGGTTGAAGAAGCTAAATTTAAATAAGGAATCATGACATCTGGCGTTTCTTTTCTATCTCTTTTGTAATATACTTTAGCATAATATTTGTTCTTCTGTACGTAGTCGTGCGAAAAGACCAAAAATAAATTAATCGGTACGTGACTGCTGTGTTACCACACTCATCAAAGCGTGAATTTAGCAACCGACGCTAACCGTAATCTTGAAACTATGAGTATGAACTGTCTGGTATCGCGCAATGAAAAGACCGCTCGTTAAAGTAAAACGTGTTTGACTTATGTTGATAAAGAGAGGCCTGGGAAGGAGGGGGACTAGAGGTCATTGCTCTATGCTAAACTCTGACATCATACTGTGGCACTAGCAACGTATGTAAGTACGGTTAAAACTGGCAGTACAGATTATGAAAGGCAACGGGGAAGAGAGAAAGTTAATGGAGTGCCCATTTTTTACGACATTAATTCCTATCAGCGGAAAGCAAATTTTAACGAAAGCGGCTTTCTAGATTTAAACCCTATTAGCTTAAGCATGCTAAGATGGTGAAAGATTGGAGTGGCAAAGAAACGTTGTACAGCTCAAATCCGAGCTCGGTAATCCACTTCAGCGGGTATATTACTCTCGTTGTATTCATAGGAGCATGTGATACTAATTTGTCGTAGTTGTCAGAGGACCAACAGGACGTCATTTGTCACTAAGTGCTCCAAAGCGTGAAAAACATAAAATTAAGTTCTTTGCCTATAACCAGCTTACCTTTTGACTTTCCTGAAAGCGCAGTTGAAATCATTGATAATCATATAAAAAACCCAATAAAGTTTACCATATACTTACTGCATACTTGGCTTAGTCGATAGAGAACTGGCCCAGCAGGCAAATGGCTTATGGTTTGAAATCATGTTCGGCCGTTAATTTGAAAACGTCTGTTGCCAACCCAGAAAGAAAATGTTTTACCTGACATAAACTGGTGTGGGCTAAACGTGGTGAGGAAAGGAGCCGAAATAACTTCACTATGCCGTGGCGTAAATAAAATATCACATTCCATGTTCTATGATCTGTTGTATTGGACCACAGTTTGTGGAAATTTCCACAAACTGTGATTGGACTATCTTAACTTTTCGTCTATGGTTTGTCGCCAATACAAGTAAAAAGGAGAATCACGAAGGCAACTCATTTTGTCCTTCAATTTCTCATGGTTACACAGCGAGAAAAACGGTAAATTTTAAAATTCGCTCAATATTTTAAATAACGAGTAACACAAATGAGACATTTCAAAAACCATGCGCTTAGTGTTTCTTATTGTGCTAATATGATGTTATTTGCTCAATACGGTGAAAAGATCCTTTCCAAATCGTTTGCACGAGACGTTTGCGCAATGATCATCCTAGACGATGTAATGATACAGAACAAAGAGTTACTTAGCGATAATATGGCAGTCAGTACAACTGAAGTATTCTTTCAATGTTGTAAACCTATTTGGATGCTTCTCCACAGTGTTGGTGGTCTCTTCATCTTTACCATGAATAGGCAACAATCATTTTCAATAATAAGAGCAATTTTAGCTTTATTACTTAGATAATAAGGCCTTGGGTATATTAATATGGCTCCTACTTTCGATAATTTGAAGAGCTCGGCGCAAATTACTAGTTTCGTACGGTCAATTACATACTCTGTGATTTATTTACCAGACAATGATGAATTATTATACGTACTCTATTTAAGTAGACGCAAGAACATTAGCGGCGTCTGCCACCTGCATTTCTGTTGTGCATGTCTTCCTAAATATAGTCTCACTACTATAGAATCTAGTTTAGAACGATATATTTTTATCTACTATTGAATCGTAAATGCATTGAGAAGCATCAGTGATGTATTCGACACTATACATAGCGAAAATTGACTGACCTGTCATGTTTTGGAAATGAGTTTGGCGCACTGTAGCCTACTGTGTTACGTCTCTCGTTATCTATGCATAAAAAACTGACTTTGCCTTTAAGAACTGGCCATTTGCATCGTCAGCCTTTTCCCACTGATAAAGTTACGAAGGCATGCACAAGAATACCCGAAGAGGGGCATGGCGGCATGCCACGATTAAAACCCTGAAATATCACTTCAAAGGGTGTGATGATGGTCCTCCCAAGGAAATGTTTTGATGAGGGTACAATGAAAGTTGACCAGTTTTAAAGGCATTTTCTAACAAGTATCATTTTCTCCTGTACAGTATCATTTCCTCCTATGTTATATTATTTTATATTCCAAAAAGTTATATTATTTTTTAGAAATGTCTAACTTGTTAATACTATGAAGGGGTATTGCAATATTTTACCACTGTTGGCTTTTGCATTCCTCATTTACTTAGCCTTGTAGAGTAAAAACACACTTTTATGCTCAAAAATGTGACCAGTTCCCTGTTCATGCCAATATACTGTTATACAGTCATATTATTCACACTGTTACTAGTTGTATGATTTGCTTTCATTTGTTTGATACGCTACTGTCTGTTTCGCTCCTGAAGGTGTATGGAAAAGCTGATATACAATTGAGTCCTAGTGACCTGAGGTAGTCAACCGATGAACCACAAAGGCTACCTTTACCGTTCCTACGCACGTCTGGACTTTCCATGGTTTGATTACGTTCTTACTTTGCATTTCGACTTTAAAATAATCAAATCCACTCACCATTGCAAAAACACAGCAATACACGCAGTCCTTCCATATGTTATTGCACGGTGTTTAAATTTCTGTTATATCTAAAGGAGAATAAAAGTTGCATAGTGTCGGTACCTAGAGCTTATGCTCTACAATGGGGAGAGTTTAAAACATGCCCTTTCAGCACAAAAGTTTTAAAACTCTCTTCGGGATTACTCCTAATACATTCCTGAAAATGATGCCTGGAGCATTTTAGAATTGTAGTTCCCCCATTCTGCAAATTTCTATATAAGCCACAAAGAACCTGGTGCCTTTTTGCACCTCTGTAGGTACTTGTAACTTTTTAAAATCATTTTACAACACTTTTTCTGACCTTGTAATATTCCTGGTATGATGTAGTAGATAGCAGAAATATACCACATTGAAGAACACGCGAACCTTACTGTACTGTAGTAACCATTATACAGCAACTCACTCTTTTCAGATTTGCATTGGCTATTTGTAGTGTTTGTTGTCATAACGTGAAAGTTTCATACTGTATCATAGTCATATTTAGCGAGTGCTTGTGATCAAACTCATATATCTCCAAGCAAAGCATAAATCTTACAGTAGAAGAGATAATTTCCCTTCACAAAATCGGAAATTAAAGCCTTGTCGACACGTAGCCGGATGTTTTTGAATCCGAGAATATTTTTGTTCAAGTTTGGAAATCTACGCATCCGCACATAGGGTATTTGAATCGAAATTGCTGGTTCACACGTATACGGATTCTTCTGCACAAAAATATCCGGATTCTGCTGTACACACGAATCCAATATGTTATTGGATGCAAAAGTATCCACTCTCAAGAGCAGATTGGAAAATATTAGGGTTCGGATGTAGATTCGCTGGACACAAGTGGACGCAAAGGGTAACCGTGGAAAAAGGGCGGGTTGTTTTTCACATTCTTTTCCAATCTTTATTCCTATTGGAGGTATTTAAGTTTTGAATAGGTCTCCCAATAACTTGTAATGGGACCTCAATATATCATAAACCTCTATGATCTATGAATGTCGTAATAGCTCTCAGAAATAGGTTGTTGAAAGACATTTGAATCTGCCCGATTTTGTGTAGAATCTGAAAGTGCCGCTAGAACTGATCAGAGAAGCACGCTTATTGCAATATTGTGGAGGTGACTATTGTGTGAAAATTCTTGTTAGGTAATATTTTTATTTAGGACTTCAGAAGTCAACAGGTAGTTAAGGATGAAATCATATAGCAGCAAAAAGAGAGCAAAGTCTTTGTATAAAATAAGAAACCTAGAGAAAACAAGTTTATGCTATCTATACATAGAGGGTTTTTTCAGGTTAAAACTTTGATTCTGGACTCTAGAAAGATGTTCGCCACACAGAGGTTTTACTTAACAAACATGCAAATCAAATATCTGTCGCTAACGTCGAGGAAAATATTGTCTGTACTATTTTGTGCTGTTACAATCAGAAAACTGCAATTAATGGGTTGAAATCGTTTGCATAAATTAGATAATACTTCGGCAAGTGCAATTCTACCTTTTGCTATCAATATATCAAAGAATCTAAGGCTAAACTACATTTTATAGTCATTCGATTATTACAACAACATCCCTAGCTTATTCAAAACCTATGGATAAAAAATTACGTTATCTTTCAGGGCGGTTTTCTCGTCACTGTGAACTGGCAATGGGTCAATCGAGTTACAATTTGGAAAATCGAGGATGGAAATTAGTGGGCGTCATTGGCAATATTTCAACCAGCAATGATATCACTAAGCAATAATACTCCAATACGTGAGACAATAGAAAAAGAACGGTAAGAAGGTAGGCAATGGTCAATGTCCAATCCACATTTACATGTGACTAAGACTTCTTGATGCTGCTTGGTAACCTAAAGGAGGCTAGAAGCAAAGATTAAGAAAGTGTTGGTTTGTCTTTTTTTGTTTGACTTCACTTTGAGAAATCAGATCGTAAGCACAGCCTTCATTATTCAAATAAGTTCTTTCTTTTGCAGTCATGCAGCAAGGTATGCATTCTTTGAGAACCGCTTATTGTAACCACAAGGTAATCCAAGAGAAGAGAGAACATTTGTCACAGTATCAGGTCATCCTATCACGATCTTAAACAAATTGGTTCTATGAAGACATTATTTGAGGGCTTGAAAAATCATAGGTCATCTTCTCGACGACAATCCCCATTTAATAAACCTCAACAGTTCCTCCAAAACGTTTAAATGTTGATGACTCTGAACGGCCACCCACTGAGTAAGCAAGAAATCAGGGAACAGTGTAGTCAGATCGTGAGTCAAATGACTAATTTAAAGTTAAGCAGGCTATGATTAGTCCTGGTGTGCTACAAAAATGAACTGAGTTATAAGAAAAGTCTTAACTTCATCACAATTGTCGTTTCTTGTAACCCTATCCGGACTGGATCATTTGCGATTCCCAGAACTTGGACGGGGTGCTGGAAAGACGGTGGCTATTTCAATGCTAATAACGTTACGAAATATTGTTATTAAGGTATCTAACTTCGCAGGTATGTTATTTCAATCGTTTAGCTAAAGAATATTAAGTATTGTTTTGAAATCAGACCTTATGACGCTACATCAGAGCCGGAAGTTGAAAGTATCCATTGTTGGAATAGCAGAACGTAAAGAAGCAATTTTTAAAAAATTTTAAGATAATTGACGTATAATTGAGTGCAGGGTTCAATTTTAAAATGCAGTTCAACTTATTTTTGTATCTAAAAAACAGGTTTATGTTGTTTTTATCGCAAACAGTTCCTGGTGTATGTGGGTGATCCCACTAATTGGGTATTTGTAACGTCACCGTTTGCATATTTACGTAAACATTTTTTTAGGAGGATACTCATGCATACACTTGAAGAAAACTTCAAACGTTGCGAAACTTTCAAACCCATTGCGATGGTCATTCATGATATATATTTCCAGGAAAAATTGAGTCTCGGCACTGCTAGGCCTACTTCCCAATTTCTGGGTAGGGCTAAGTGCTAAGGTCATGATCAAAATCTATGTTTATGGTATGAAATATCTAATATGCACGATATAGTGAAAGCACTTCTGTTTTGAGAGTTTTCTTAGTCCGACAGTACTTATAATACAGCTGTCAGAAATAGAGTCAAAAAAAGAATACATAACTCGACAACTTCCTGTCTTTTGGAAGTACCAAATATAATACGCACAACGCAAGAAAGCATTTGCTGCCAGCAATCTCAAGTAAAAGTAACCTGACCGCAAAGGGCGAATAAAAACGTAGGTTTCCTATATATCAAAGGGGTCTTTTTCTTGAAACTAGCTTCACTGCAATGCAAAATTAAACCTTCAAGGTCGTAATAGTGGACCGTACTCTATCTTATTTTATTAAAACTTTCTAAACTACAATAGAAAACTAATCAAAGTGGTTTATACTTCACATCTTAATAGACATTCTGTAATCACGCCTTAGTTACTAATATCTTCTCACATTTTTTGCTTGATGATCAGTTATTACTGTGTCTACGAATCTGCAATCACCTGATTTCTTTAGTTGACTGTAGCTCCTGAGCTGTCCACAGTCAGAAGCACCATTTTCATACATTTCCAGTTATTCAGGCCAACCGGAGAGTGCATGGGAAGATCTGAAAACAGAAGTAGAACCAAGCTGGTATTGAACGAGGGACGATATCTGCTAAAGAGATATTATGATGCACATCGCAGCACTATGTGCAGTCGAACGCCTTCTATACCAGGAGATAGGTATTCTATCTTCAAATCAGGTTCTCTTTACCATAGAAGGACGAGAGTTCTTGGATTTTTTTCGGTCACAGCAAATATGACACGTTTTACAAGACATTTACGACTTTTTAGACATAAGCGCGGCCCATATGGTAGACTTTTGAAGTTGCAGAAGTGTCTCACTCACCACACAATCGAATAATTTGGATTCAGGGGGACAGTTACAGTTTGAAACCTTGACATAAGAATACATCTTTACCAGAAACCATTTTCAAACTCGCCAAGTATTGTCTTATTAAGTAAAAAGATCCAATCATTGACCAAAGTACAAATGAAACCATTTTCCAAAATTTATTATGCCATACTTTGCAATATCAATAAACAACCCGCAGAAAGAACTGAAATTTATCAATTAACGTAATAGATATAAAAAGGGTACTTTTAAAACAAGTGTCTGCATTCATGTTGAAAAAATACTTAACGCGGTTCCTTTTTGCTCTTTTCTCAGGACAAACACTGATCATGGTGAATTTCTGTGAATAAACGTTAAAAAATTTAAACGAAATAGATGAGCTCTTTACAATTAAACGCGTAAAGGAAAAACGTATATAGAGCGAATTTGCACTTTCCGGACAATTAAGGAGTTGTAAACCTAACAAAAATTCTTTATATAAACAAATAAACAAAGAGAGGAATTAAACAAACTTAAAGATAGTATAATGAAGTTCTTATTACAGATTGTGTTTTCTGAAGAGTCATTTTGGCAATCTATTTACACTTCTTCAGCATGGATTTGTTTGAATTTATTTCTCTAGGTTAAAAATTAGCATAGTTGGAACTGCTTATTTCTTTCCACTTCAGATCTTTTAGAACGATATTCGAACATTGAATCAGAAGAAATCGGAAGTTGAACACCCACAACCATTTACTCCAACCCGTTAAACCAAAGACCTAGGCGCATGGTAGGAGAGATTAATGTGCTGCCCGAATTTCATCAAAGTCGAAACTTGGGCAAAAAGATCACCCAAATACATCTAACATGTGCCTGCAATACCGGTATTCACTTATTTTGCTACGAATAAAACTTCAAACTTCCAAAGTCAAATTTGCCCGAATATTTGAGATCTAAAATTAGATCAGAAAAAGTTCCCCCTCCTCCAAATTCAGTGGTCTCGTATGACCATAACCACTGATGTTTCCTACGACTGTTTTCTGTCTATGGATCAAAGGTTAAGAAATTATATATCTTCTGCAATACTTTTTGCTAAATCATTAGATATTGTACCTTTGTTCGCTTTGTTATTCGATTGGCATCAAATTTGTTTTTGGATTGGAATTCCGGGATGGACTGACATTGGTAGCAATCATCAAAATAGGTACAGACATACGATTTCTGCAAAATAGCGTATGGCTATCTGGTTTTAATGGTATCGAGGCAAAAGAATCGAGAAAGTCAGTAAAAATGGAAAGACAATGCTTTACTTGTTATTCTATTATCGTTCTGAGAACATAGTAGTAACGGTATTGAAATCCGATGTAATTTAGATGTGTCAGAACAAGAACGAAGTATTGAATACTCACTCTTTAGAAAAACAATGTTAATTGTTTCTGGCGAAAGATAACACTTTATTAACAAACGGGGAATAAATTCACGCACCGAGCTCTTTCATTTGATCGACTGTTATTCGATTGATGAATTGAAAACTTTGAAACCACACCTCAGATCTAAATGGTTCATCACTAAGTCTCAGCATACTTTGGAGGCTGGTAATCTGCGTTAACTTCCAAATGAAAGATTGTGTCATATTTAACTTAACCGATTGCATTGGTTGCGGGTTTGATTCCCGTTAGTACGACATTTTCTATTTCTCTGCTATCTTTGTATCTTCTTTCGAGAACGCTTTATACGAAACGTATGTATGGCGTTTCCCGCCATGGGCGCTCTTATGCGAAAGCGGTCATCCATATACAATTTTGCACAGTCTGGGTTTTCAAGAAAGTGCTGCCCTATGGCAGAGTCACATTAGTTAGCAGTGCTTTTGGCTTTAGAAACCCGAGGTGGCAAAAAATGAATAGACGACGGTGCTGCAATTTGTGGAAGGCACACAGTCTTTGTGGTTAGTTGAGAACGAATTCTTACTGGTATAAACTACGCGTGGGGTAACAGCGCCGAAACACTTCTCTACGGCCTTTTTGATCTTGTTCTCAAATCGAAGTGAAACGTTACCAATCCAAGGCAATTTTAATTAGACTGGGCATTTACTTGGTCCAAAAGGTTTTTCACTGGAAAATAACGACAATTTTGCCTTGATGTTCAAGTTGACGACATCTTCAGGATAGCCATTAGAAAGGAAATTTTGTTTTATGATATTAATTTCTGGTGTTAATTTTTCCCTGGAACAGATCATAAGTGCGCGCTGAACCAAGGCTTTTATGAGGTTCATCTTGCCAGTTTGGGGGCAAATAGAGGTCCAAGAAATGTATTGACCAGAAAATTAGGTCCTTTATACACTCGTCACGAATTTAGTGCTATCCTTCTCCACTAAAACGTCGAGGAAAGGCAAATAGTTGTTTACCTCCTTTTCAAGGGTGAAATACAAAGTCGGGTGTAACTTGTTGAGCTTTGTAAGAAATTCATCACACTCAGACTCATTTTTAAAAACGGCAAATGTGTCGTCTACATAACGAAAATAAACGACAGGTTTTTGGGAGGATTAAAAAAGTCGAAGTTCATAGAAACCAACAAAGTTGTCAGCCAACGCTGGACTCAAGGGACTGCCGTCATTTGTCGCCGCAACATTCCAACACATACAGACAACAATATTTGCAGGCCAAAGCTTCCCGGGCAGCGCCGAACATCCAACTAGTATATAATATGGTGACTCTACCTTATCAAACAGTTAAGAAACATTTGATAAAAAACTAACTGAATATTAAGGAATAAGGAGCCTATGAGGATATCTATTCATCTGAAGAGGTTTTTCATACCACTTTCAAGATCCTTTCCGTATATAAATCTAATCACTTTACAGCAATTAAGAAGACTGTACCTCCCTAGTTGAGAAAACACAAATCGAATGTTAGGTAAAGGTTGTAGAATGTCTAGGATTTTAAAGCCTTCAACAAAAATTTACGTGGATAACCTCAAGTTTCATAGCCGTTCTTTGCCCTCCTGAACATTCTACGAAAAAATCATAGACACAAGTTCCATTTTTGCTGCGACCAGATTGATATCATACAAGTGAAATGGTAGACTGCAAGAAAAAAAATCGAGTTGGGTGGTCTGTGGCTAACCTCGCATTCGGCATAATGCCAACTTTTAAAAAGCAACAGTTCTAGAATAAAGTATCGTATCACCAAAAGACAGAAAAGGAACCCTGCAATGAAGTTATCTTTTGAGGCTTTCGTGGAAACTAATTCCGTCATCATAGTAAGAGCCTGGAACGTTAAGCCGTGAAATTCAATTGTCCAAAACGGTCAAGATCTTATTTCAAATATACTACATCAATTAGCTGCCACAAAGTAGGCGAGGCTTGTGACGCTTTGTTTACAAGCTTCAACCCCCAGTCACTTGATTATAGAAGATGAAGAACAAGGAATCTGAAATCTTTAGTATTAGCTGTATGGTGTGTGGTCATCCACAGTTGAAACCATGTGGTTGGATTAAATAACTACCTTTCCTTCCCATGAACTATTTTAGTATAAGCCTTTTTCATCCATTTGGCAGAGAGGAGCCAAGTTCAATCACCGGTGAACGTCGACATGCAGTTCTACGTAATTTTGGAGACCAGCCACCGTGCCATTTGACTTGATCATAGAAGAGCTGCCATCCAGCACATCAATCTGTCCAAAGCCTATTAAAAGTTACAAAAATGTCACTTAAAAGAGAGTAGTTGCCACATTAGCTTCCAGTACTCTATAAAAATTTATGTGCACTTAACTTTACCAGTACCTGAGCCTGAACGGGCATCTTTCTGTGGAGCAACTCCGCTGTTTGCTAAAGAGCGCGGAGGACTGGTACGATGGACTGGACACTGGAAATCTAGTTGGCTTAGTTTTTCCAGATCTCTTAACAGCAGTTGATAATGGTGATTGATTTCCTTTTCAAGAACGTAAACAATACAGTGTTCAACGTGAAGCGCTAGGATGGTTTAGGCTGTAGGTTTCAAAAATAAGGCAGCTTTGTAAGATCAGTGACAGTGACAAACTGTATCCACGGCTCTCATCTGGTTCCACGTTATTTTTGAGCTAAGTATGCGGTCTTTCTCTTTACTTGAGGAGTTCTACACGTACGCCAATGATGCTTGCTTATGTTTCCAATCAAATGATAGATTGCCCCTAAACATGGTCACCAAAGCGGATGTTACATCTTTAGATGATTAACTTCAAGGGATTACATCATCTCTTAGGGTGGGCAAAACGATTCCATAGTTCGTGCCATCAAAAGGACAATCGAAATCTTAGGAAAGTTTTACAAATATCTTAGAAATGAAAACCCATGAGCACAAGGCTGATGTTATAAATGATATCCACTATCTTTGGATCAAGATTGATAGCTTTTTGCATTGGGAACCAAAATTTTCAAAACTCAGCAGAGCGCTCGACATGAGCATTTTGGTCAGGGATGCAGAACGTGCGTTGTATGAAGCAATAAACTCTGGCAGGATTCAGACTCTTCCCTCTCAATTTTTGGAGAAGCTGAATTAATACCATACTAATGGGGGAGGGAGGGGGTACTGATACGCGGCCTTTTTCACAATCTCATGGTCAGATCAATAGGCGTTGACAGCGTGACGTCGAGCTGGTCTTCGAACTACTCAGTTTGGTTATCAACAATGAAAATAGGTTTATAATCTAACAGGATTCCTGGTGTGAGAATCAATCGAGACAACGTAGTTTTGTCTTCGTGTTTTTGGTTTTGGTAAAATGATACAATTGTTTCAACCTTGAAACACTTACATCACACTCTCTTAGCCCCGAACCACTCCATTCTCAATAAGCCAAAGATATAATCTAAAAGTAAGAAGACAAGAAAGAACAGAGAGAGAATCTCTTTGTAGATAAGCCCCACACCTGCTTGACAACCACGTTGAGTGGCCCAAAGATCTAAAATTATCACTTGGCCAAACCTACTTTGAATTTGCACAATTCTCTCAAAAGTCGTCGTTCAGCCATAAATCTCCAAATCTCCCTCAACGAATTTTGCTGCGCTGCTCAACCAACCTATTTACTCATTCACTATTTACTACTGATAAAGAAGAAAAAAAAACAACGTATTCTATCCAGGTAGTCCGTTAGTTGGTTAGGTATTTAGTTAATCAGTCATCTTTGTTAGTTATGTACGTAGGCATGTTACAGTGCTGGCTCGAAGAAATGGCCTCCGGCGCTTAGACCAAAATGGGAACATTTTACCAGGCATATTTGGAAAACGGCGTTTATTCCATAGACCTTGTTCATTGATCCAATGTACAAAACAAAGCTTTGAAGAATGCCAGTGAAAATAGTATTTCAGTGATAAAATTATTTGTGTTAAAAAACTGAGGGATACCATTCGATAATTACTCTATTCCGTTATGTTAAAGATTTCGCTTCGTACTTTTCAAAACTAGTGGACGCGTGACCCAATGGGTAGAGCGTCGGACTCAAGATCGAAAGGCTTTGGGTTCGAATCTTATCCATGTTACACTGTAGTACCCTTAGGCAAGGTATGAGCCACACATTGCTACTGGCTTCCACTGTGGGAGAATCTGTATGAGCGCAGTATGATTGGGCCCTTGGAAATTCAGCAACCCAGTTCCCACCGCCAGGGTAGTATATGCATGAATTGTAAACCGTAGTAGAATGGTTCTCAACTTGAGATGGACGTGTAAGAAACTTAGAAAAAGAAATCTTACGCAAAATTACATCAACATTTTTAGTAAGATCTATATGAACAAGGATGATTGGATTTCCTCACAAACGTAATGGAAAACATTTTACATGGCCAAAATTTACTTATAGACTGAAAGAGAACCATCTGTATAGACATAAACATAAACAAATGAGTGTCAAAATAAATGGGTTTGCATAACTTAGTCCATCTGTCTACATAGACCTCTCGCCATTTGCTTGCTTGCAATAGCTTCCAGTATCCCAATGCTAAAAGTCGATCAGGAATGATAGTCAAGACAAGAGCCCATTAAGAAGGCCAAACAGCCTGGGTTGACCGGCAAATGCTTTCCAATTGCGGAACTAGCATATTCCCCTAGTGATTTCCCATTCTCTTTGCAAGTTTTTCTGGGTTCTTATTGATCCGTAAAGATACGATGAGGTCTTCCTATGGATTTTTTACCATGTCAAAGTTTGCAGAAAACAATGTCGCTGGCGATTTCATTCTTGTTTCTCCTGTTCTTCCAGATGGCCGGCATATGTCCACAAAGACGTTTATTTCTCCAGCATTTCTCTAACTAATATTTAGAGCTGTGCGAAGGAGGCGGGTCCAATGTCGCTAACCTTTCGGTCAGTGTCCAGTAGAGCGAGCCGTATCCGAGGACTTGTACAACAAACAGAATAAGTTTCTTTTCAACTTGTCGGATAAAGTAGATTTCTATATGACATTAAAACTATCAAGACCTTTCCACGCTTTTGCTTATCTGATGTTTATGTCTTTCTCGGTCAATTGAATGTTGTTGCCAAGGTATAAAAATTCGCTAGCAGCTGTTATGACATGGCCCTGTCGATTTTATGGTCCCATTTTGGCTGAAGCTAATGAACTCTGTTTTACCAGCATTGATGCGAAGACCAATTTCATTCGCATCGAAGGAAAGATACTCAATGAACAACAACACAAGATACAGACCGGTTTTTCAACTAACTTAGTAAGGCTGTCGAAGTTCCTAGAAAACAATTAAGAATAAAGTGAGAATATATAATGAGCAGACCCGTAGGTAAGGAGAAAGATTAAAAGTTCTGCCACTAGAAAAAGCTTCCCTAACCACCAGAATTGCTATCTCAAAAACTATCTTAAGAAACTATAAAGTTAAAGTTTTTTCCCCTTGATGTATTCAGTGCCCTCTCTAGCTTTAAAAGATAGTGTAAGGCTGTTGACGAAGTGAGGGGTAAATCATCTATCACAGAAACGTACGAATTTTGTCTGGTCTCCTATGTCAATTACAGCACAACAAATAAAGCCATCCTGCATACAAAGCTTATTTTTATCTATGGAGCACAATCCTGTGCCACATCTAAGCTGGTCAACGAAAGTAACTTGCTGTCTCCAATGAGAGACAACACCAAGAGCTGGTTTCCATAATATAAGGTTGCTGACAGTTGGATCCTTATGCTGCACAGTGTCCAGCCATTTTGAGGTGACGTGTCGTAATCTTCAAAGAAACTCGGGGAGAACATTGAACCTGATTTCACTGACTTTCTGATTCGTTTCGTTCAAGCCAATCTCATCATACAGCATATACTGTTATCATCAAGAATAATATCAAAATATGTTACTTAGGAGAGATCATACTGGAACGTACATGATTACTATTAATGCTCAAACAGGACCTAGGAATTCTATCAAAAAAGAAATTTAAAATCATCTTATAACATTACTGACGATATTTCGAAATCGCTTGGCTAAAATCTTACACGAAGGAACCATCATATCAAAATTTTAAATAGCTAGTCGATCTTAAAACAATGAGTGGATAATAAACACGAGCTTTTGACGCTAATTTCGTTTATGTTCTGATAAGTGTATGTTCGTAGCCTCTTCAATGGTATTACAGTTGTAAACTGGAACCAACAGAAGATAACTGCGCGCGTTGGTTCAAATACCGGCGTAGCCCCAAAATAATTTCGATATCCAGGTACGAATTCTCTGTTCTCCCTATCAAAGGAGAAATCGTATTCTTCTGCTGAGATTTCGTATTAATAACTCCGTCTCACCGTTGCTCTACTGCTTCTATATTAGTAACGTATCATTTGCATATTTTCATCAATACTTTGAGCAAATTCTTTCCTCTGTTGAACCTTAGACGTCGTCAGATCTTAATAACGTAAGCCCCATATACACGGTGCAACATGTCGTATCAACATGTTGAACACAACTCGTTTTGAGGACCCTGTCTTGTTGTACAACTAGGTTTCACGACTGTGTTTTCTTTTTGGAACAACAAATTTTTTAATTAAATGTTAGAGAGAAGCGGGACAACTGAAACTCAAGTAAATCGCCTATTCCCGTTTTAAACGTCTATCAAATATTGTAAATTCTTTCTTAGCTTCCCAAACTTTCTCTCGTATAACCCTCATAAATGTGTCATCCTTTGGCTGATTTGCCACAACATGTGGTGAGAAATTGAACCAGTTCTATTCTAAAATCAGTAGTATCAACATGTTGCGTGCAATAAAAGTTGTGCAACTTGGTTCGTTTACACAATGAAACTTGTTAGGCGCAACATTTAATTTCAACATGTTGCACCATGTATACGGGGCTTTAGTAAAGTCTGACTAGTAAAGATTAGTGTTTCTAGTGAGTACCTCCATTGTAGCTGCGAGACGAAACTTCAAACCTTTAAAGAAATCGGTAAAAAGCCTCAACCGAAGCTCAAACAAAAGTTGTTATATTTTGTCCTAGTAGAGAGGAAGATTACGATTTGTGAGCTATGCTTAGGAAACTTTTGCAGTTGATACAACTGACATGCAATCAATGTAATGTAGCTTGGTATTGTTTCACCTTATGAACGAGGACGAATGCTCAGGTGTTACCACTGATCTCTAAAAAACACTGGATCGAGCATCTTCCGTCTGAAAGTGAGGTCAGTCTTTAGACGCCATTTCAGTCCCCGTCACGCAAAGCTTATAAGCAATGTCTCGCAACATGGCGGACTTTCCCGCGCTATTTTAACTAATGGGGGCCAGTACTTGTGACTACGCTTTTTCGTAGTTGAAAACCATGGAAAGCTCGATCCAGTCATTTTTATAGATCAGTGGGTGTTACATGTGTGCATAGGGATACTATGGCATACATCTTTAAATTGCTCAAACGACTTGAAATGTGTTGAAAATTTTGGCCTCGCTTTCATTTCCTCGTGAGAGGGTAGTATACATCCGTATTGGGTTAGGCAATGGTCAGGGACTGCTCTTCAAACCATAAATATACAAAGCTATTATGAAAATTTCACTGAAAGCTGGTGTGAAATAACGACGTCGAGAAAACTCAAACGACGCGAAAATAGCCAGTGAATGCCTTTCCTCCTGCTAGTCCCACCTTAACTACAACAACTATCTGCTTAGTCGCAATACGGAACCCCAAACGCGCACTGACAAACGAGCAGCTGAAGTCTGACGCAAAATAACCAGTGTCAGAATCGGACTCTTTTATCAAGACCACTTTTCACAAAGAAAACGACATCCCTTCTTAAATAATGAAAATGATTTAATCTTCCGAAGAGTACAAAAGTATTTATGTTCAAACACACGTGATATTGGTCATATCACAACAGAATGCTGCTCATCACTTCTTGATAGTAATCGCTTATCAATACTTAAAAGGGGTTGGCATTGACGTTGGTGGCTTATATATCTGGAAATCACACAGTTTTGCTGCAGCTTAACTCTGCAAGGCTCTAGACCTCGATTTTGAAAGCGATAAAAAACAAGTGTTTTGGGCGTGAATAACTTAGGCAAAGACGTCAGTAGTTCTATAAAGAGCACATATGTTATTTGAAATGCAGTCCGGGTAATCCGAAGGCTTTGTTAAGAAAAATTGCATGGTTGACAATAAGTAAGAAGCAAACAAGCGTTGTGTTGTTTACTGAATGCATAACAATATGTCCACGTAAATGGTAAGCATCTTTCTACTTACTATTCATCTTCTAACAATTTCTAAGGATACGAAATCAAAAGAGGAAAAACCAGCTACGGTATACTTGGTTCACCAAAGTGATGACATCACCACACTCGGTTTTTGAGGGACAATAAATTCTCGTTCACCAGATGTCGCTGTATAACCACGTACAGGACGTTGAGTCTGTCTCTTTAATATTCCTATTTAGACGCTCAGGTAAGCCTACACTGAATAAATAGCAATTAACTTGAATTTACACAAACATATCGGTCTGAGAAAAAAAGGCAGAAATTGTAAAGAAATAAACTTGTATAGTCGGTAAGAATTGATATGTAACTCACTTTTTTGACATTTTGAACTAAATCTACATATGACGTTTGCTTATAAAGTATGGTATACTACCCAAAAATCACACAGGTCTTACACATTAAGTGAAACCCTGCTTCTGTGCTGCCATTGTAGTATGCGAGGCTCATATTGAAATTTGCATTGTTCTTACTTCAGTATGAGGCTATCGATGTACAACGTAATTTGTTGCAATCGGTACGAGACATCTTTCCACGTTACCCACATAAAAACTTTTTATGAAACTTTCCATGCGGCCAGAAAAAAAGCTGGATCTGTAGCTACCTTGATAATGTGACTTGAGATGTTTCCCATAAAGCACAGGAAACACCACTAGAAATCCTGTAAAGTACACAAGGCTCTATAACAGAACTTATACTGTTACCACTACATTTTCATGTTATAGTTTATTAGTTACAATTACTGCATATACTAAAATGATATGCACCCCTTCTATATAAGCACTAGCCTAGTAGCACCATATTGTTTTCCAGGAAGATTGCAACCATCAACGAAGGGGAACTACAAGCTATTTGTCAACCTAGTACTTTGCTATTATCTACTATTATCAGTACCCTCAGTGAAGGCACACTCCATTTCCTAAACGATTACTATCCTCTTTTTGCGCCAGAGAGTCTGAGGAGACAGAAAAACGTGCTTCAATGATGTCGGATTGCATGCTTTGCTATAACCTATAATGATAACCCTCTATTTATCATCGTACAGGTAGAGGAAAATTACTGAAACCGGTTTCTGAAAGCTTGCGTTCAAAGCTTATAATCCTCAAAGCGTGCATCACTCTTCAGCCTCATACCCATGTGATAACGCAAGCTACAGTAGCTGCTATTGTTCATTGTCTCTCGCTGGGTATAGATAATGTGGTTTGTGCTAGCACAAAAAAAGTTAGGACAACGAGCAGAATCTAAATAACTATTGGATGATCACTCCTTCATGTAGTGATGCACGAACGGGTCACATAGATGAACGTTCTGCTTTCAAACAAAGTAGAATGCTGATGTTAAGCAGTTGTCGCTCTTGACTACTTTGGGGGCAGAACCAGTATTTGGTGGCCAATTAGCTAGTATAACATTTAAATTCCGTCACAAAAATAAGCTTTTACATCACTTTATCACTTTTACTTTACACATAATGTCCCCCTCCAACATGCTTTACTTTCATTAGCAGTTATGAGATCCTTATCTAGCCCATTAAATCTACTTTGCAAACTACCTACCTTATACTCCGGACGAAGTGACATGACCAGTGCATGGTGCGAATCTTTAACATTACAACTTCAGGACCGTAGCAAAGGTCCTTTAAGTGTGAATACGGTGGGAAGGGCGAGGGTACAAAGGCCGACACTCACATCATGATCAAAACGTATCCAGTGAATCCATACGTGAACAAATTTGTGGTTACACGTTCCTTGCCCCTCTGGTAGCCACGGGCCTACATATGGCTATCCGACACATTTGTAGGGTGTTCAGCAAACCATGTTCTCCTGGGCGTCTCCATCAAATAGTACAACAAAGAAATTTAACATATCCCTTCTGTGATACGAAATTACATAATGTTAACGAAAATGAATTGCTTTACATTTACTCGACGTAAAAATTCACGTCTTACTACAATCATAGAAGCTGGTGCTCGGGCGCGTTAAAAGCCCCTAAAATTTGGCAATTTTGCGCAAAAATGTATTTCTGTGTGCAGCAGACAGATTATGAAACGACAGATATAAAGTCCTTTTGCTACAAATGTACAACGGTGAGAAATTGAATTTCTAATTAAACAAATAAAGTGCTCGAATGTTGAGATGTCATGGGTCAGTTCTATTCATCATGTTTGCGGCAAATCCAGCTTTTTTCGGCAGGGAAGGCTCATCCTCCACCCCCTCCCCAACAAATCGGCCTGTACACCCATGCATTCAACTAAATACAACATAAAGCTGTACGATAAAATAATATAAAACCTGTAGGTGAGAAGATAAATAGCTCTGAAGTTAAGTTATGTAATACAATAATTTGTATCAAACAGTAAACTCTAGCTTTATTAACAATGCAGTATCAAACAAATCGGGCAAAAATTATAAAAGTAGTAAACTATCGATAAACAGCTTTTAGTGGCACTTTCGTATGCTTGATTGCGTACTTAATGCCAAATCAATATCGCTAGCAGTATTTCTCAGAAAAACACATGGAAAATTTCAAATGCCTGATATCTGCCTTTAATTACAATAGATTATAAGTTAGTCTAACTCTCATTTCTTTAATATCTAAAGAAATAATAGTAGGGAAATAATGAGCAATTACTAAACAATTTTGTGGGTGCCTCCTTCAGTTTTGCTAAACAGGCTTGAATGGAGTCTAAAACGTCTTTTATTTTTAAAAGAAACGTGCATGTTTGGTGAAAATAAAAGTTATATGTGTTTTAGCAGTTTGTAGCGTCTGGTGTCAATCATCAGAAAGTCCAATAAATTTTAACTGAACAAAGTGAATACCTGCATGACTTCACTTGATGAACATGGGCACAGGCCACCTGAAGATAGATATAGACCCCCTGAGGTATGGTGAGAATTCTTGGTGAACTGGTGAGAATCCTTGGAGAACTAGTGAGAGTCCTCGGAGAACTAGTGAGAGTCCTCAGAGAACTGGTGAGAAATCTTGGAGAACTGGTGACAATCCTCGGAGAACTGGTGACAATCCTTGGAGAACTGGTGACAATCCTTGGAGAACTGGTGACAGTCCGTGGAGAACTGATGATCGAACACAACAAAGGTACCCGAATCAGTATCTGCTGCTGATACCAAAAACAAAGCTGAAAAACACCAAGGGGGCATTTTACTGTAATGGAGCCACTGAGTGTAATAAAGTACCACTGGAAATAAGACGTGAGAACAACTACACTGACTTTTATAAAAAAGTGACTCTGTTTTTTAAGTGACTTTATACTTTAGTCTTTTTCTTTTTTATAACACGACGTTGTAATTTAACTGTATATTACTCAGCTTTTACAACAATGTAAAGCTTTTAATGTAAATAGGATAGGTTACAAATCTTAATCTTTTCTCTCTCCCTCTCTGTTCTTATTTATCTTTTATTTAATCAATTGATCGTTTGAAATCCTTATTCAATTTTATTCTATTTCTTTATTTTATTTTATTTCATTTTCTTTCTTTTATTTCCTAGACAGGCCTTACATGAAAAACAGTTTGTGTAACTGATTGTAAAGATCCTTTATAAAGATTATTCAAATAAATAAAAATAAACTGGTGAGAATTCTTGGAGAACTGGTGACAATCCTTGGAGAACTCGCGAGAATACTTGAAGAACTGGTGACAATCCTTGGAGAACTCGCGAGAATACTTGAAGAACTGGTGACAATCCTTGGAGAACTGGTGACAATCCTTGGAGAACTGGTGACAATCCTTGGAGAACTGGCGAGAATACCTGGAGAACTGATGAAAATCCTTGGATAATAGCTGATGCTGATGTCTTCCTAATTCCTGCATTGATAACATATTTCGGGAAGCCTGTTCACCAACCACGACACTGAATGGAGCACGGATCAGCATATACCCGGGAGGTGTCACAACGTTCTCATGATAAAAATAACCAACCCAAACGCTATCAAAATCGCCGATTCTGGGTCCAGGTTGGTAGGGTTGAAGGCCTTGCAGACTCGCTGAGAGTATTGTAGCATATGCTAGGACCTGTTTTGTATAAGATCCACTATTGTCATTGCCATCGCGCCTGCAGCTCGAAGTGTGGGCATCTGTGCTTCTTGTCGTATTGCAGCATCTGCGAACCCCTTGGTGTGCGTTGGGGAAGATGAGGGTATTTTAAATTTCGGGTGTATGGATGGCACAACTTGAGATACGTTTCCCATGTCACTGGAACCATGCGCGACGACTATTTTCTCCACTTTTAGGCCTTGAAATTCCAAATTTTTGTTATAAAGTTCCACCAAGCGACTGTTGTGATTCATGGAAGAATATGGAACATCGACCGAAGCTGTCGAGACCGTGCAGCCTAGAAATTCAAAAAGAAATTACACAACTGCGTTTTATGTTTAAAAAGTGAATAGGGCTTCCTACCGTAGACCGGTTAGTACAGGGGCAAGCAAACATTATTATTGCGAATCACATCATTACATTGTTCTGTACGTATACCTGATATAATGTGGCATTACCCTAGTCGTACAGCACCGGAGGCCACAAGGGGCATTGTCTTCTCCCATTTCTGTAAAGTCCAAATTCAGGCAAAATGATCGGGAACGAAATGGGTGATTTATGTCCGCAATAATGGCATTCAGTTGTTTTGCTTTAAAAAAATTCGACTTTAAAATTCCAAACTCAAATTTTTCCGAATACTTCAAATCTAAAAATCGTGACAGAGAAATCTCTGCCTCCCGTACATTAAAACAGTCCCGTCCGCCTATACGTATGACTGTGGTCGTTTAAGCAACTCTAAATAGTTCTCCTGATCTGGTCTGGAATGTCATCATTCATTGCAGACTGGTTACGGTATTAAAATCCTACCAAGAGATCTTGTAAAGATGATTTTTCGCAATGCTTTTTATAGTGCAAGTACCGGCGGAGACTGGATGAGCTGCCGCTATATCGTGATTAAGTGATCTCTGAGTTAGTAGCTCAGTTGGGATATCTAGACCTTTGATTATCTTCCAGAAGAATTACATTGTCTAACTCTCTGGAAGATTGAGTAGTTTGGTCTTGCTTTCACGATTCTATTACTGCATGACAATATTCCCATAAAAATAAAACTATTGATATGCTTAACAAGGTCAAGGACCTATAAGAATTTATCGGTGTTTGTATATCGTCAAGTATTGGCCATAGACATAAAATAATAAAACATTTTTTCATTAACTGAAAAACACGTATCTAGTATCACCGTTCCTCCCAGACAACAAGGTTTGACACTGAGCGTCCTTCAACTTCCCTTTTTGTGTACACTTTTAAAAGGGTACTATTTAAATGCAACCAACATGGCTGCCGCAGCACATTCCACCGCGGAGGGCATCGCGAAAATGTCTAACCATAAAAGTCGCATGTTTACATTGGATAAGTGTATTGACATCTTGGCATCTAATAAAATTGAGTATCCAATTCGAGCCCATCTTTTTATAAAGTATGCAATACATTTTAAGTTAATCACATATTTTATTATCATTATTATTATTATCGTTTAATACTTATCTAATATCGCAGTGGATAGTGTCTCAATTCGCAAGACTAAATTACCGTTATTATCAAGCTTCCGAAGTCACCATCAAGATTGGCCTTGTAACTTTCATCCCTTCCCTAAAGACTCCTATAATTCCCTACCGCAAGGATTTTCCAGTACTAATGCCACAGCAGATACTGCACGTATTGAAACAAACAGGAAACCGAAAAACACGCTGATAAAAACCTGGACTTTCTGCAGTCACAACGAGTCAACGTTACAACCAAATTCCACTAAATTGATTGTGCTTGGAAAACTTTCACTCATAGACCTGAATAATGTTATTACGAAAAGGAAGGATCAATCGTACCTGTTGACTTGGCTGCGCCTGTTGCGCACAAAACGACCTTCTTCTTTAGCGCAAGACGTTCATCGTCTGTAGGTGCACGAACCATAAACTTCAAACATACTTCCTCAGGCCATACGTCTGGATGGTTGCCACCTTTCTCGAAGACTCCATGAATTCGACACTCTGGCCTCATTTGCTGACGAAGTGCACTTACATTGGAGTAAAATGCCATGGCAGCATCTAGTGGGCTCTGAGAAAAATGCGTTGCGTTCTTCTGTTGACCTTTAAAGTTCACAAGAGTAAACAGAGTAAAGTTATTATCACTTTCATGTACTTCAACTGTTCGCGTCAATAGGTAGGCTTTGTTTGCACATCTATATTTTTAATGACACCTCCTATACCGTGGCTTAACCACTCGTAAAAGTCTTGGATAGGAGGGGAGTGGCGCTACCATAAAGGTTTAGCACAAATATTGTTACTGAAAGACAGAACAGGAAAGACTAAGAAAACAAAGGTCCTCGGAATATCATAACCTTTTTCATGAACAAATAATACATTTTGAGAAGGATACTGGAAAAAGAACCATTTTCTAATATTTAGAATCATTTTCTAATATAAGAATTGACTTATTTCGTAGATTTTCAGTGACTCTACAACAGTCAGCCCTCCAAATTGAGTGCATCTCTCTACACAAATTGATGGTGATAAACCTTGGCACCGACATAACTGTGTGCACTTAATTCCTCATACGTTGCAAACAGAAGTAACCCGATTGTGGCAATTTCATACATGTTTGGAGATCTAGGTTGAAGTGAGGGGAGGGGGTCTCCATGCTAAGTTTTGATTATGATATGGGCTACGGAGAAGTTACGGGTGAAATTAAAAATCCAATCAAACAAAGAGTCAACTTTTGCTCTTGCAAAAGAGGTGAGGAAAGGGATCTTCGCGGTGAAAACTGTCATGACAACCAAAATAAATTAACTTCAATAACTGTGTACGGAAAAGACAGTAGATGGTTGTGATGGTAATGATGCAATGGAAATGACACACACACTATTTCAAGTTAAAATCATATCAATCAGTTAAAAGAAACCAGTATCGTTTGCTGTATGAACTATGATTTTTAAACAAGTGAAACTGCACTGACATTCCTCAATTCTAACGTAGTAGCTCAGATTCAACTTAGGAAATTAGGTTTCAGAATGAGGCCAGTTGTAGCATACCCTGTTTATAACTGCCTTGTGTCATCAGAGGATGAAGGCCTATGAGACCTGTCAAAGACGTACAACAATTGAATTAAGTTTAAAAAGGTAGTACGGAAATAGAAAATTATGCCATAAACGGGATTCGAATACGTTACGCTCAACCAAATTTACTACGTGAACTCAGCTGATGAGATTCTCTACTTATAAAGTCACCACGTCAGCTGTCAATACTCCACCGGTGGCCATTGACATCCAAGACTAGACCCCCCGCGCCGTATTACTTGACCATTCTTTCAAAGCCCACTGACAGTTGGAAAGTGTTTTTGAGAAAAGAGAATTTGAAATAATAAAAGTTTCAAAACATACTTTAATGAATGTTTTAAAACACCTAGCAAACAACATATCCAAGCGAATTCAAATAAAGCGATAACAAACTTATTAACTTATTTCACCATATGTCCTCCAAATATTCGTAATTTTCGTAACCCTTTCAGGAGAAAGGAACTCTCTGTTGTTTGAAAGAGACTGAAAATGTCTAACATTTCCATGGTCAAAAACAATAACTGAAGACAGTCATCCTTACGAATATACACAGTGGAAGGTGTAGAACCTAATTCGATTCTAAGTACGGTATATAAGTGACGGTTCTGCCTTGTATAACCCGATAACTAGCTGGATCTTCCAAACCTGCTCTTAACAGCAATCGCTGCGATAATTTCTCATCAATAGTTTCGAAGCTTGCTCATCTGAGCGGGCACAATAACATCATGACCACAAAACTTCACTGGGCACATCCGAAGCCCTACATTGGCACGCCAGCTAGTTAGAAAACCAGCGATGTTTCTCCTACCTTACAAAGATATGAGGACGGCAAGCATTTAACTAGTGAGTGTCATGAATGATGTTGCAAAATAAATCCTTGGAATTCATTTTTGTTCCTATGAGTGTTTCATGAGAAGAAACTCGCGAAAAGAACACATAAATGAGTGGACGTTGTTATTTCGGGTAAACAGCAATCCACTCTCAACAGGACACTTTCTAACAACGCGGCTAGAAAATTTAAGGTGGATTTAACTGAAGAACACAATACGGACTCACGAATACGATAACAATTATTCACGGTGTAAGGTATGAGCATCGGAGTACGGGACCATTTCAATGGTGGGGCAAAACCGTTTTTTTTAGGTGCATTTAATACTTTTTAGTGGCAAGTCAATTCTATCTTTCGCAAAATAACTGAGTTCAAATATCCCAGACATTCAATTCCAATTTTTGCACATGGGTGATCATTTTCGCTTGAATTTTTTGGGGAGGGGGGTACAGTGTCCTACCGTCCAGTACTTCGATGGATATGACAACAATCATAGCGTCGTATTAGAAGACAACAAGAGAGTGCAAAAACACTGAAATCATCATAGAAATCATCTCGCTCAAAATACAACTTGGAGAAAGCAAGATTAAGACAACGGCAACAATTCCCACACTGCCACGATAAAAGAACGCTGGCCTTGTCAAACGGTAGTAATACAAATAAACCCCAACTGTTACCTCGAAATTCAAAGCGGATCGTCTCCATTGATAACATCTGCGGCGCCACGACATCGTAGTTAAATGGATGCACCATCATACAGAAGTCAAGATTATTAAACACCCCAGCTTTTATCAAATGGATTTTCCCTCCACCTGAATTTTCTTCCGCTGGTGTGCCAATGATAACAAGTTCATGAATATTGTCTTCAATCAGGTCCCAAGCTGCTTTGGCTCCTGGTATGATAAAGTACGAAAGGCATTAAAATACACGTGAAAACTAATTAAGACTTAGTAAAGAAGGCAAGATCTTTTACCACCGCTTAGAACGGTACATATGTGTCAACCGAACGATTCGCATGGGCAGCCAAGGTGCTCTGAGGGTCATTTTAAGAGTTCGTTATTAGTAAGGGACAACGAGAGAGTCATGTCATTCGTTGTGATGGTGATAAATATGACACATGTTCCTTTGGCCACCATAAAATTCCTAGTTGTTGACTTTAGAAGTATGTAAAAGAGGCATTTTGCAGAGATCAGTTATTAGTGTTGGGCACTTAGTGGGAAGGGCGGTCGCCCCCATATTCTTTTCAGAAATATAAAAAGATTTGTAATCCATAACAATAGCCAGAAGTCGGTTACAAAGACAAAACAATCAGTGCATGAGCATTTAATAACTCATTTGGAATTCATGAATATATCGGAATACACTATTTCTCGCATACAGTAATGGCTGCATCTTTATTGACAGGTAAAATTTGCCTTCGCCTCCTTCCCAAAAAATTGATCAGCCACGTGCCTGCTAATGCTAGCTACCCACGCATTTACGACATCCATAAGAAAGGGTAGGAAGTGGGTTAGAGCTTCATTGTTTCCAAACAACAGAATACACCTTTCTTTTATGGATGGAGCTGGATAAGGAAAATACTGATTTTTATTGCAGTTATGAATGTATGGTCCGGAGGCTACTTGCACAATCGTCCTCAATCTCTGAAGATAACGCTAATCTCGATACTGTTTATCTCTTACATACAACATTGCATCGTCATGTGCAATCATCATGACTCGACATCCTCCGCCTATTTACAATATCGAAAATATGTACAAGAGGAAACGATCATACGTACATTAATGCAACATTCTAGTGATTCATATAACAAGGAATTTATTTGACATATTACTCAGCATAACATTCGTGAGAAACATGCGCAGAGAGATTCCCTAGGGTGATTCCCCTGAACATGCTATTTCCCGTCAAGTACCCCTACCAACTTGGTATTTCAAATTCTCTCTTCTCTATAACAACTACAATATACTGCCACATTTTGTCATTTAATCTGGATTCAAAGTTGAAAACAACGAGTCTTGGCAGCTACAATGAACAAGAGAAAATGTTTCACCACCATGGGACCATTCTACAATAATAGAAAAACGCTTTACTTGGAATTTGAACAAGTTAAATACAACCAATTGAAGGAAACGAGGAATGGCCGCATATTCTGCGCAAGAAAATGCGTTATTAATAAACCGCTAAAGCACCTACCTCATAACTTCCATTACTATTCCAAACCCCGATAATCATTTAAAATTATCACTCCAGCCCTGGGAATCTAGGAAAACTGGCGTTGCCATTTTTCGCCGACGTCCAGGAGTAAGATTATACATACTACACATCGTGCACTCCCCTTGAGAGCTGCGAAGGCGGCGGCTCATATACACGGGACTTTTACCGGCGCACAGAGCAATGTAAGTCCGGAGTAAGTCGAGATTTTTATGGCATGTCTCATTACGTAATTAAGCAATGACGCGAAGTTCAGAACTAGCTGGTTAATGAGGGAGACCTGTCTTGGGCAAATGTTTTAGAAGATTTGAAGATTCTGTAAACAAAGTGGCGTCAGCAAATCATTTTCGAAAACGCATAGCCAACTTCGTTACCATTCCCTAGTGCCCAGGCTAGTTCCTAGCACAATTACTGTAGAGCTTCGTCAGGAGTAGGCTCATGACAGTACAAAAATTTAGTCGAGGTTCATCAGAGCAAAGGAGCGTATGTAAAAATATTTTAAGCTTGAGGACGTAAATATTGAACTCCCTGATTAAATACTTGATGATCAACAATGATTGAAAAAAATTTACTTATCAAAAGCTTTCGTGTTCGATCCTCCTAAAAACACAAAACATTTCCGTATTTGATGAACCGACAAATCGAAAGTGCTATGCACCATCATGGGAAAACATGAACAGAAAATGTGGCGAACAATGGGCATTTTATATTTGCCCTTCTCAGCCTTCGCTAAAAATTTGTCAAGCAACTCCACGAACTGCTGACCATATATTTGGAGCAGACCATATATACCTTCTCTACAGTTACAACAGCATTGAAAAATCAATTTTCAGCTGCTGAAGCAGGCCCAAGGCACTATGTACGTGCATGCCATCGTATTGTATTCTGGTCGCCTTCTTCACACGCAATAAGGCTATGGGGGCGCTCTTTAGCTGATCAATGAGGACATTATCAACACTCAAGAGGAATGAAATCCATCACATTCGTTGAATCATCCCTCTAGTCAGACATATCCTATTTAGAAATATGTCTAAACAAGTCATGTCGCCCTCTAGAATAAAAAAGCCTTCTACAATTTAGTACGCCAGAGGTGCATTGGACAACTTATGTTCACCTGGAAAAATTGTTGTGGGAGACCTACGACTTAGTGAGTTCACCAAGAAACATTTCAAGTGTCAATCAAGGATGTTATAAAGGACGCGATGTCATACAAATCGGCTGCGAAGGCCAATTACGTAGTTTTATAACGCTTTAAGGTCTTGAGTAATACATCAATTTGGCCAGAGCCCTTGTTCTCTTGTTTCACCCAGTGCCGAGTGAAACGACTTAAACAATTACCTACTGGTGGAAAAATACCATTTCAACTTGGGAAAAAGTACATCGAGGCCTGTGCATGAAGCGAATTAATCTTCTGTAAAACATGGTTAAGTGTAAAGAAAATAAAATGGTGGAATATCTGTCTAGAATATGTTGATCAGTACAGTACATAAAGATGGTATTCAAATGAAAACATTGCTGAGAAGAAAATGATTTGGTACCATCTCGAAAAATTAAGTGGCACTAACATCAACGAGAGACTATATGAGATTACGAAATGTCTAGACCTGACGTATATCATGGAATGACGCCGCTGCACACAGTCACTAGGGGAAATAGTGTTTTACAAGAAGAAGCGATTAGGATGACGACAGTACTATATCAAACTATACACTAAATACTAAATGTACTACACTAGGCTATACTATACGCCATATATTAAACTAAACACTAGAACTAAACTTCACTCCAGCTCACTACATTAAACTACATCAGAGTACACTACACAACATCACACTGCACTATATTAAACTACACCACACAACACTACACTATACTACACAACACTGCACTACATTACACTACACTGCACTACATTACACTATACCACACAACACTACACTGCACTACATCACACTGCACTACATAATACTACACTACACTGCACTACATTACACTACACTGCACTACATTACACTACACTGCACTATATTACACTGCACTGCACTACACTGCACTACACAACACTACACTGCACTACACTGCACTACACTACACTACACTACACTACACTACACTACACTACACTACACAACACTACGCTGCACTACATTACACTACGCTGCACTGCACGACACTACACTGCACTACACTGCACTGCACTACGCTGCACTACACTGCACTGCACTACGCTGCACTACACTGCACTGCACTCCACCCCACTATACTACACTACACTACGTTGCAATGCATTCCACTCAATACAGTACACTACATAACAACCAGCTTCAACTCACTCCAGCGCACGGCACATAAATACGCTACACTACAATATACTACACCTACTATTCTGCTCTCGAAAGGTAAATGTTGGTTCTTGCTCCTAGGCAGTCCTGGCCGTCTAGTTTTGTCTCTTCCTTAATAAGATCAGCATGGAGACACGAGGACGACAAGCTCTTCTCTTACTTTCAGTTTGTCATAAATTGACTCTACCTGCACTTTCACTACTGTTAACACATGTCCAGCAAGAGCAAAGCGACATATGAGTGTTCTGGATAAGTTCTAAGATCCATGGTAGTAATCTACATATATATCTATATCTATTATATGATTTTGAAGAAAAGATTCGACTATAGGTCGGAACATTTAGGGTATGTCACATGTAACTTTCTCGCTTTGACCCGCTTAGACTTCAAGGTTCAGAAACATACTGGAGGACAGTTTCTAGGCGTGGAAACCTTTAGGACTTTCTGATTGGCGCTCTCTAGTATATTTATGGAATCGACTGCGCACGATGTTCTTTTTATTCTCGAATTCATGTCGCGTTCGTGTATTCCCGTTGACGCATCTAAAATAATACACACATTTCATGATCGTGTTGTCGAATTCATGGAAACTGGCTTAATAACCTGAGTTGAGAGTTTATGTTTTTCTGACTGTCATTCAGGTAGAGCACTTCAGTTTGAGAAGCTTTTTTAGAAGCTTCCATATGTTCATATCTTAAATACTATCTTCGAAAGCACTGTTACTTCCGCATAGTCAAGGCTAAAGTGTACTTTACCCTAATAAAGGGGAGATCGATTTCTGTACATCGTTTGTATTTCAGAGCACAAGATTAAAGTTAGTACATCATAGTCTAGGAATACAATAAAGAAAAAGAGTACACATTGGAATCTGATATTGATGCTGAAATCATTTGTGATTTCACTTAGAATGACTACTTTTGCCAGTGTGTCCTGATACGTAAATTAGATAGTGTTGACTACTTCCGGTGAGATACAGTATGCATCAAGGTTCGTTACGATTTTGTTTCCACTAACCTTGCATACCTTCTGAAGACTTCTTCTTTGATTATGTTTTGTAGATCCTA
>JAAAKL020000975.1:12097-34342 GCA_010016065.2 Carybdea cf. marsupialis auct. non (Linnaeus, 1758) | reverse complement strand
ACACCTAAGTGCGTGTAATTTTCTGACTGGAACAGCTTGTCTGGTCCCATGAAAATATCATACTGTATGGGATTCCTGGAAATCATCACAACTTCAGTTTTTCCTCTCTTGGTGTTTATCTTCATTCCATTCATTGTCATTCCATTTAGCCACCTAGTAGCTATTTATTGGAGATCTGCGGCAGAGTCTGCCAGAATTGCCACATCATCCGCATACATCAAAATTTCTTCACCAGAAATACCTACTCCGATATCTCTCAGGCATTTATCCATATAAGTGATAAAAAGCAGCGGGGATAGCACGTCACCCTGCCTCACTCCCGATGCAACATTGAAAGGGTCGCTCTCAATGCCCTGTGTTATGTTGGTTAAGAACTAAAAAGACCTGAAAAATGTCTTGATTTAGTTGTCATTTCCCGTTCCATTCTCATAACGTCTGCGAACCTTATCGACAATCGGGTCAATTGCCAGTGATATACTTCCCTGTAGTCTGGACAACCCTTTTCTTACCACTACAAGTCACCAAGCTTGGCGTCTAAACACTTGATCAGTCCATTACAAACCGCAATCGATTTTGTGTACCAAAGGTGTATGGGGACGTAAAAATCTGCTCCGTACACTGTCGAGTGTTTCATTCATCTTCCACCTTGCCCAAGAAGCTAAAGGCGTAAAGGCTATAGCATACCAAGATTTGATTTGATTGGAAGCCGAAATCTGACACTTTGTATTTTTTCATATTTTAAATAAGGAAATGCCTGTTGGCTCGTTAATTAGGAATGAAGATAACAAGATTTTGTATAACAAGATCGCCACCGAAAATTATTAATTGATTGCTTAATATTATTTGAAACATCATCCAAATTGTTGTTGAAAAAATGGTGGTGACTGTTGCAACGTAAATTGGCGGGCAGTGAACATTACAGGACAAGACTTTGTTTCTTTGAGGTCGTTCTATTTTGGCCTGGCGAGAAAGCTCCAAATGAGCAGTTATCACCACAGTCCCAGTCATTGAACACTGATGCTAGCAACTACCAGGATTGCTGAGAGAAATAAATTATATCGTACAGGCACAGGTACATGTATAAGTATTCATATTAATAAGTGAGTCCACAATGCCAGCAAGGCACCGGGCTCAACATGCACCTAGAACAAACAAAAGTAATCCTCGCCTGCATTTCTACAGCGCTTAAGTGGCGGTAGAAGGAAAGACATTATATGATGCATTAATTGTCTTTATTTAATTACATAATGGATATGGGATCCTTGCTCAACTAAGGTCCAGTGTATATGCTTGGCATGAAGCATATTATGAATCGACACAAAGTATATTATCGTTACGATATAAAGCATATTATCGTTATGACACAAAGCATATTATCGTTACGATATAAAGCATATTATCGTTATGACCCAAAGCATATTATCGTTACGTTATCGTTTTTGGTTTCGCACTATAGTAAAAGGCACGAGGAACAAGTGCTTTAAAGGTAGCAGACGCTCCACTCGGTCAAGCCCAACAGATTTATGCGTATGCAAAAATATTGGAATGGAAATGCTACTAAACCAGTTTTAAAGTATACCCCAACGTGATTCACTAAATATGAGTTCGTAAGACCATCAACCACATTTAGGTAAGAAGACGTTTACTAGACCTAAAGCTTGTAAACACACATTTATAAAAACGCCGATCACTTAAGCAAATATCTAATCACAAATAAGGTAGAAGAAATAAAATTTCAAATTTCTCTAATTTTAAGGGTTTTAATAATGTCTAGTCCCATTTCAGAAAATTGTTCACAGAAACTGTAGATGAGCAGGCCCTATGGAAAGTTATTTGTGTAAGTGACTATACTTAGGAGTAGATGGATGATGAGGTTCTCGAAGATATATATTTGTCAATCAAAATATTTAAGGAGCCATATCGATTCCTGCGTAGGTTACAGGGATTACTCTTGTGACTACAAGATTCAACTTGAACTATTTCAGAAATAGGAGTCTTTTCTTTGTACTCCTCATAATACTTGCCAAGTGTTCCATAAAGTTTTACCTGTATATTGCGAAATAAAAAATTTTCTTGCTGAGCTTGAATTTTCTTTCTTAATTTATCTCAGGCAAACATTCCATGCTACAGCTTCCGTTTTCGGGTCATGTAGGCAAAGCTAAAGGATTATATCTGACTGCTCAGGGTGTTCTGTCATTAATACCACGTGTTTTATGGTATGGATTCCATATTGCTGATAGTTAGCTTAAAAACAATAAGCAATAAGAGACTATGCAGAGAAATCTGGTGAGAGAGTTAACATTTTCCTCATCAAGATAAGGTCGTGTCTACCTGGGTGATGATAGCACGCCTGTGAAATATGTACAATTACAAAATTATAGGAGATAAAGGGGTAGGGAGGTCAATTTCCCTGATCCGCTATGAACTGTATAATAATCAGGTCATTAACGTCTGCATTTTTGCTGCCACAGTTAAGTACATTCTTGTCAAAAACAACATTTGTCATTTCAACCGTAATTTAATAGAATGTCACAAAACAAAAAAGACCCTGGTTCACATCCAGAATATCAGTGCCATTGTTTGTCAGGTGAAATCTAAATGAGAAGAAATGAGGGCTATTCTTATTTCATGAACCCTGTGTTTGAAATAAGATATCAACCTGCTAATCAAGATTTGAGACAGATGTCACGATATGAAAACACAAAAAGAGAGTAGAGATTTAAAGCAACAGTCTCTGATAAACATTTCCTGAAGAGAAGCCTTCTGATGAGAGACTTCAGATGGTATTCTAGATGAACTATATTTTGCCTTGAAAAATAAATAATAGCATTCCAATCTATTTATGCTAACAACATTAGTAGAACTATACACCAACAAATGCTTATTCAAACTGTTCGATTTTTAAGACACTGCTCAAACCCCAAAGCAATTTGTCTTTCACGTGTCATACTGTAATTCTCGTAGCCCTTTATAAAAATTCGTTTAAATCTACTTTTTGAGAAGGAGCGAGATACAGTGTAAGCCTGGAGAGGGTTGCAAATAAAACACCTTTGTCTGAAATATTATTCTCGACATTTGGAGGGTCATAACTCGTAATTGTTCAAGTTTTACTTCTTCTCTCAATATCCATATTTAAACTCTAAATACTGAGAGGTTTTTTTACATAACATTGTTGTACGGTTGATGAACGTGATGCTGTTGAGAATAAACTTGCAAAGTTACATTAGTTTCTTAATAACATGCAATAACTTTGTCTAAGTGTGGAACCGTCAGTAAGGTTTCCCTCGGAGCTCCCTAGTGGCTAAATCTGCCACTGAATATGTAAATCGTCTGTGATAAATTTTTTCACGGATATTATAGCACTATACAACTAAAGTACGAAAGCCTACCAAATCGTTTCGGATGAAACGACCTTTAGATACTGAATTAAAACTGTGGTCTGTAAATGTAAAATACAAATTTCCTCTCTCGATATATACTATCATATTGTTTCGAAGGATAGATGGCAGTCTTGATGCGTATTTCTGATTGGTATTTTACCAAGGACTCGTTGCAATATGCTCTAAGAATCGCTTAATTGCTTAAGGTTTTACCGTAAGTTCTTCTATGCGATGAAGTACCTCGATGACCATCGCCTCATGAAACAACTAAAAGGGCATTATTTGTGTTTACTCTATCTACTCTTTCTTTCAGTCAACTCTCAATGTTTTAAACACTCGGTATCTTTAGGTCTATATCTCAAAAAATTCTTCTGTCCCTTGAGCATTACTAGCTTACCTTGAAGGAAATGCTCACTGTAGTCCCGTGAGAAATTTCCTCTTGTTAACTCAAACTTTTCCCCAAACCATTTGCAAGAGTTACCATTTAAAAACTTTGAAATCTAATTATCCCAGGGTGTGGTTTCTCGGGAAATTAATTCTGCAAAAGGGCTAGTTTAAAGTTTTGGTTAACATTACATCAGAAGAGTGCAACTTTAATAAAAAATCTGTGGTTAAAAAAATGGAGATTTGTGATGAACCTTGACAATAGAAAGAAGAGAAATCCAACAAGATTGTAGCCTACATATCTCAAGAAGGAAGAGGCTTAAAAACAAGAAGGAAGAGCACATGTCTGATACTGCAGATAGAAAAATTGTTTCTAGTTTTAGGGTCAAGATTTTCGATGAGTAGAGAAGACTGGTAAACTACTTTGAAAGTATGCAAATGCCCTGCAGGAAATGCAATTTTACGCCATGAAAAAGATCACATGACTTTAAATATTTTCACTAAACTTGAAAGATTTTGATGCATTGAAATTGCTATGAAGATAAAGAAAAAGTGAAGGTTCCATCAAGTTTACACCTTCCATTATCTGCTGTTAGTTTTTTTAAAACAAGCTAGAAAGAAACTGAGTGTCGACTGCGCCAGTAAGGTTCATTACCGAAAAAAGAGAATATCGATTAGAGTTTTACTTCGTTCTCGTTCGCCTCCATATTACAACAAGCTAAGAATCAACTAAATAAGTACAAAGGAAGTGAAGATTATACAAAGAAAACACAGGGATACGAGGAAATCAAAATAATGTCAGACACAGGGAAACAATAGGAATGTGTGACAGTAAGGGGAAGCTTCAACTGATTAAAGGCATCCTTACACTTGCCATCAAACACAAAAGACGATTTGCTGCAAGGCAACTGTAGCTATAACCCTAAATAAACTGACAAAAAATCCTGACATGCCGAGAAAAGATTGTACGTCATTATGAAAACAAGGCTACGGAAAATCTTGAATAGTTTTTGTCTTCTCAAACTACGTCTAATTGGGAAATATGTTCCTCAGCAGTACGACTAAAAACTAAAATATCGTCAACATAGCATGGTACAAAAGGCAAATCATTAAAAACATTATGAATTAATGACTGAAAACACTGACTGGAACTATTTAGCCCCACAGGTAAAACTTTAAATTGATAAGGTTTTCCATTCGCACTAAAAGCGGTTTTCCTCTTTGACTCGTCAGTTAAAGGCACTTGAAAGAGAGCACTCGCTATATCCAGAACAGTAACTCGGTCGAGAAATTCAGGAATACGTTTGACCTCATAGACTGACTTTTCGGCATGTTTGTTAAGCTCTCGCATATCTAGGCAAAATCGATAAGAACCGTCTTCCTTCTTAGTCATGACAACGGGGTTCCGGTAGGGACAATTTGACGTTTCTATAATGTCTGAGACAAGAAGCTTTTTAACTTCTCTGCCGAGGTCCTTTCTGAGCGCGTATGGCGCTGGGTAAGATCGACGAACAATGGGACCATCGGTAACAATTCTGTGCTCGATGATAGGTGTTTGTTCTGGTTCCTCGTTAAAAGCCTCGGGGTATTCGGAGATTAATCAATTGACGTCATATAGTGTTTACCCACTTGTGTTAAGCAATGAGAATGTTCATTCTTGCGAGAAATCAGAAGAGCCTTTGAAAAATTGATCGAACTATCGAACTGCTTGATAAACGGTAGGCCTAGAACACTAAATAGAATACTGCAACCTACGTAGACATTTTCTATATCGACATTGATAATCTTGCCAGTCACATCCGAAAAACAACCTCAAATTTTTACTGGACCTCGAACCGTAAATCCTCCAGTAAATATGCTTACCTCATGAGAGGAATACTAAGTAATGTCCATATCAGGATAATGTCTTTGGTCGACAATGTTCATCGAGCTGCCGCTGTCAATTAAAAAACTGGGCTCGGAGATCGTGTCCAAAAACAGTAAGTCGGCATTACTACCACCAAAGCTATTCAGCAAACTTACTCCTGGTGCAGGTTTAGATGCTTCTCCAATACCACTTTTCCCCTCTTTCTTCTTTTTGAAACATTGCTTTTCTTCTTGCACGAATTTCCCACAATTGCGACATATGCCTTGAAAGCGCTGAGGCTTGTTGTGGAAAGGGGCAAAGGAATGAGTCTGAAGGTATTGGCTTGAGAGAAGAAATCGCTTCACTTTCTAAGTACATGAAGTGAAGTCCTCAAAAGGACCATTAGTTACAAGCTCCTTCACCAAATCTTTATAGTTCAAATCAGAGAGAAATTTGGCGATGAGGAAAGCGTCCCAAGCATGGGACTTGAAAGCTGTTTCAAACGTCCGTTGGAATTTGAGAGCAAATTCATCGACTGAGTCCCCAGTTTAACGTAAAGAAAAAAATGCTTATTGCCGATGTAGTGAATCATCCACTAACAATCGGCTCCTTCAGAAAAGGAAGACTAGTGTCGTAATTTGCGTCTTCGGGTAAACCGTTGACTACCAAGGACAAAACATATTCACTCAGACATAACAACATCAAATCGACTTTGTCCGCTTCCTTCGGTTTTTTATGTGTGAAGAAAATGTTAAGTTGTCTCTCACAAAGCTTGAAATCAGCTCCAAGTGTGAGCCGGTTAGGCAAGTGAAACGAAAATCCTCTATCCTCGGTCACTGAGCATCTATAAAAATAAAAAGAGAGGTTAAACGAGGAACTTCGAGAGAGAATACGTAACTGCCAAGAATTCTCATTTTGCAAATCTTTTAAAATTTGTTTCTATTTTGCACTAAATGCTTGTGAAAGGAAGAACATTGTCACTATTTCACTCCATACTTCTTGAATCACCTTATTAAATTTCTGATTCCCATTTGGCATAAATTTGATCTATGGTTTGTAATTCATCTCCGGTTTATCACGCTCTCACATTTCATAATTACTACCCAAACCAGATACTCCAGACAATCTCCCAGTGTTCGAAGTATCATATCGCACATAAACCCGCGTTTTCATTGCATTCTCGCTAAAGTAAAAGGACTGGCTAAATCACTTACTTTATCTCTGTTAATTTTGCCATGTACAGCTCAAATGATATTTCACATTCGTGTGGGTTCTTTAATGATTTTTGAATTACTGAGGCAGACTCTTAATTGAAATTTCTCACCACGGCATTAAGGTAAGAAACTTGGGAAAGTATTCAAGTCATGTCACTCTACATGCCTTAAGGATGCATTTGTTAACCGACTCTTTCAGCTGCATTCATTTAATAAAACTGTTTTGTTTGTGTGCTGGGAAAGAACAGGTATTAGACATTTGAACAAAGATTTCGTTACTTTGTTTATGACTTTCAAGTTTGCATCGATGGACCGCTAGGTACTTGCCATCAAATTAGCATTAAAGAAATTATATATTAAAAAGAGGATTTGGAATTGGGGGTGGAAGGTTGGGGGAAGGGAGTCTAGTAAACACGTTGTCTTATATATTCCCTCATAGCTCGCGAACAACTTATGAAATCTAGTTAAAACATTCTGACCTGTCCTCAAATTTGTTTAGAAGTATTTTGAAATTGTTTCCCGAAAACGTCACTGACAATCACATCATAAAAGCCCTACGAAATGACCTGTATGGATAACTACAGCTACAACTTTACATGAGGGCATCCACTGCATGCTTTTGTAAATCACGTTTGAGCAGACATCACTTCTGTGAGATTAATAACAAAGAGCCATAAAAGATGCCTAAGCTAGATTATATCCTTCCCCCAAAGATATATCCTGTCCTTGTACAAGAGTTAACTACAGATTTGGGTTTCAGCTATTTTTGGCTCTTAAACATAAATTTAACTTCAAGGCTTTAAGGTTTCAGGTTTTTAACTTCGATGTTTCTATTTCATCTTAAAACTGTTTTCCTCTCCGCATATTTGGAAGCATTTGCATGGCAAAGAAACTGTGCAATCATAGTTCTGCCTTTTAACGGTTTATATCTAGATGTATGTACAGGGAGTAAACACGTGATCAGTGGTACATGCCATTGTTTAATATCAAACAGGAGTGCGATTGCAGAAGTTGCTGAGATTTGATGAGAACAGAGGCCTTCCTTACTCGGTATAGCTGTACATTAGGAGAAATCCGAGGTAAAGACACGGTTAAGATAAGTACCTCTGCAGAACTTTAAGAATGAATGAATTTAAGAAAAGAATGCAACAATATCTTTTAGGACATTGCTCAGAACATCTCAGTAACCACAGGACCGGATGATAGCCTCCTCAGCAAATAGGGGACCTTTCATTATTCGTTAAATAACAATTTATTGAGGGACCAATATCAATTTTCTAAATAACTGATTTAGCGTGTGAAGACGTTTTCCTTGTTGCTTCCCTTGCTCTCTTGAGTCTTCACAATACGCAACTGGTCATTCCTCCCACCTATTCAGATTATTTTTCTGAGTTTTTGTGATCAAGGATAGACTTAAAAGTCACTGAAGTGCTTGTGAACACTGATTCCTACCCAACACAAATATATGTTTATAAGTAACTTGAAGACGTTTGGTGAGGCAACTTCATCCCATCAAACGGAAATGTGAGTTTGCATAAGGCCACATATAGTTGGACTAATACAGAAGAGTTTTTAATTCATCTAAATTCCTCTCTCACTATTCTTTCTTTTCTAATACATTTAGTTTCAATTATTTTGGAAAGACCAAGAAGATGCTACTTTGTAAATACCTTGAAATAAATTTGTATGTTTAAATAATCCACACGCTCATTTGCTCTCAAGTAATTGCAGAGTCTTAAACATTGTTGTAAATGTCATCCTGGAAAGGCCCTAGATAGAGGATAAAGAGGCTTTCCATACATTTTTGACAAAGGCATTTCATTATTTTCAATGTATACAGTCTGGTAGACGGAGAAATACCAGAAGATGTTCTTTTGTGTACACAAATACTTTCCAGTTTAAACTCCAAAGCATACCACAACTAGAGTGCTTATACCTTAGGTATGAAACCTCATGATCGTAATTGACTTCATCTGGCTAACGTTTGCAGCTTTATTAACTTTTGTCCTTGACAACTATCGTGTAGCAGAAGCAGATAGGGAAACATTGATGATAACGATGATGACGACGTTGTTGATGATAGTCATAAAAACTATAATACTTTAAAACATAAATGAACCCAAACTTTACAATCAATTAGTACACAACCACTACACACAAACTAACCTTTCCTGTTGCTTTGCTATATATGAACATCCAACTGTTTGTTTGAACCAGTAAAGCTTCATTTTAAAGAGGGACCTGCATCTGATAGATCAATGGAAAAGATGGGAAGGAGCTTGAAGCAGAGAATACAAATTGCTGGTGTAATTCTATTCTGCTTGCTAATACTATCTGTCAGTGCAAGTAACTCCGAGTGATAAACAACAGTGTCAACGATTTACCGTTTTCTTAAATCAGAAGGGTCTTGAGGTTTAGCAGTAGAAGTGCCAACGCGACAGCTGCTAATTGTTATAAGCTACTGAATACCATGTACTTGAGAGAATCCTTCAATTCATCTTTACTCTATTTATGAAGTTGATTGAGTAGAATGCAGACATAGCTCCAGGATTTGCGAAGCTCATGGCATAACCCGTACTAAGTGATTTCATACTTGAAAAGTAAGCATGAAATATTACCTGGCCATGCAAACACACTTAAACATTTCTAATGTCTGGCTGTCGGCATTAAGAATACATTTGTCGACTCGATCATATTTTTATTTACTAAGAATAACTTTAATCCTGCAGTAATCCCTCTTTGCCTCCAAAGGAACGCAAAATCCTAACGTAGGAGGATCATCCATGCGTCTTAAAAGTTAAAATACTCTTCTATTTTATTCTATGAAAAAGTAACATGGCAAAATAGAACTGAAAGACCAATGGTAAATGTCCTTAGACATTGATAACGTCCAATCTCTCCAGGGTGTTTGATCAAAGACGGGATTCAATTGACTCTCAAACTTGCAATTTTACAAATGTGAAAGATGCCCTTGAAATGTATTCCCAGATACAAAAGAGCTAATACCTCTAACTCATCAGTATAAATCGGAATTCTTACGTTCAATTCTGTTCTCTCCAACGAATGTGTTTTTAAACTTTGAGAATTAGCTTAAGTGGATCAAGCTTCCATGGAAACAGATGTACCCCATAATCTCTGGTCTACAATAGCAGATTTTTATATGCCAGATCCAAAATGTAGTGCTTTTTCTTATTGTTTGTTCACTTTCCCTCTAGTTGGTATGAAATATTAAGATTCTTATAATATTGTTTTTAGGACGAGCCAAATTATTCATTAGAGTGATGGGGTCTTCTTTCGAGTTGGAGGATAGTTGTGCAGGTCACGTTTACCCAACAATTCCTAAACTGATCCACTCTGTCTCCAAGTGGTTAATGATGCACAGGTACATGTACTTAACATTAACAAGGAGAGTAACTGAAGTTCTAGAAATTTGAAAACAAAGATTTTTTTAAAAATATTATATACTGTTCTGGCGCAGTCTCCAGTTTTTCAAAATACGAACTACCAATATATAGAAGAATGTGAAAGTGAACCAGGTCCGTAAACAAAAATGAACGGAGGGAGGCCCCGCGAGATCAAACGTTTGATAAATTGTGCCAATATTCATAGCTTATTGAGAAGAAAAATTTAATTTCAGTTGAATTTTAAAAGTTATGAGATGAATAATCAAATCCTTGTCTTACTGTATAGTTCCTATGACACAAATAGCATCTCATTTCAATTTTTATAACAGTTTTATTCGTCCCCATCTTCTCAGTTCTTGTCTTCATGATGAATTTCTTCTGGCCACAGCCCTGGTTTTGTATTTCACTCTAATGGTTTTCCTTCCTTGAATTTGTTGCTTTGACAGAAAAGAAAAGTCGAGTTTGTTAATCTAGACAAAATATTATATTTCAGAAGATGTATTTTCTGGAGGGGTTTATATTTTTTTGTTTCAAATGATGGGATTATTAGCGGTTACAAAGTATTAAGGTGTCTCCAAACTATTACAATTTAAATCACTGTAAGCTGTTCAAGAGGTATTCTACACGATCGTGTTTGACTTTCATGCCAACCTTATCCAGATTTGTATATTACGATCCCAGGAATGAAGTGAGGTAAAATGGGGGCTTAGTGGCTAGTAGTCCCGTAGCTATATTCAAGCCATTAAACCGAGTTATTAAATTCTGACTAACTAATCACTTTGCTGGCATATCTAAATTATCCTTTAAAAAGGCAATAGAAAATCTGAAATAATGATTTAACAGAAAATAACGTTTTAACCATGATGGGAATTTTGTATAGTTTTCCATTCGCTATGCATGCAACACAAAAATAGTAGATAACTTGTATACAATACGCATCTCGCTTCTTAGAGACGTAGAAGAATGAAATTTTATTTTTTCCAACACATGCAGGACGTCAATAATCAAGTTATTTAGCTAGTGTTCCCATGGCACCCACATTCAAATTTACAAACTTCTCAGATAAGTGTGTTTTTAATTGGGTAAACCGGTGATGACACTTTTTCTAGTAGAACTAGCCTGGAGACTTCTTTCCAAACCCACAGTACATTTCAGTACAAACAAATAATTTTCTTGGCAAATAAGCACTTCTAGTCTATTTGCGGTCTCGGGTGATTATTGACGGAGACTTGTAGCAGGATTGTGAGTATAGTAATCTGCCTGGGAACATAAAAAATTACTGAGCTTGATAAAGGATGGAATCATGCTTTCAGTTGTATCTTCCATCTTTGGAATGCTTAGCACAACTAGAGACGACATATTGGAGGGTCTGAAAATGCAGAATGGTTCACAAAGAATAATATCAGATCTTTTTAATCGATATGCCAAACTGGAGACGAAGGAGTTTTGCATAGTCCTCTTAAGCTTTAACTTATCATCTGTGGAGCAATGACCTAAGGCTGCTATGCAGAAACTCTATCTCTCGAAAAGCATAGTCTATGTGACCTTAAGGAGATGGTCGAAAAGATATACAAAAATTAATGTCATGATCATATTCGTTAATGGACACATTGTATTTTCGTATTACATCTCCCGATCGGGCAGTGCAGGACAAGTAGAATATGGGTCCTGGTACTGAGCCCTGAGACACTCCCACGTTTATTCTAGGCGACGAAGACCTTACATTGTACAAATTACACAAGTTTTCTCCGATAAGACATACGATCGAAGCCAAGCTAGAACATTTCCCATTATTCCAAAACTAAAACAGTTTTGCAGTCTACTATGCCCAATGCTGACAAGTCAAGAAATTGTAGAAGAACTGACTGCTCGTTAGCAATAGCAATGCAAGATGTCACTCTGAACTTGCAATAAAGTAGCATTAGTGCTCTGATAATGTTTATACGCTGACCTATTGATTTCACTGGGATCGTTAGTCGGGAAGCAAAAAGCCATTGGAGAGCTACTACGTTTCCCCTTGCCTTGGACATGAGCGTACCATTAAACACTGTCTAAAGTTTTCGTAAAAGTCTAGCAATAATTACCATATAAGGGGAAAGAGGGCTCCTACTTTCATCTTTTTGGGAAATTTGGAGTGATTTATCGAGAGGTTGGTTACATTGATAATATAATAAGTATACCGAGGCGGAGTGGCTCAGAACAACTGTTGAAGTGAGACAAGGATGCCCACTGTCCGCAACCCTATTCAATCTGTTCCTGGAGATGATCATGACTGAGGCGTTGCATGATCACGAAGGCACGGTCAGCATTGGGGGCAGAAAGATTAATAGCCTTCGGTTTGCAGATGACATCAATGCAATTGCTGGAAATGAAGAAGAGCTGGCAGCGCTGATTGAACGGCCGAATAAAAGGTCAACAAAATATGGCATGCAGATCAGTGCAGAAAAGACCAAGATCATGACAAGTTCCCCTAACGGCTTTCAAAGATCCCATCAAATCGACAAACAGAATTTAGAGCCAGTTTCACAGTTCAAATACTTAGTGTCGATCATTAGTGAGACCGGCTCAAAACCTGAGGTGTTAGCGAGAATTTCCCAGACCCTGAATGCAATGAGCAGGTTCAACATTCTGTGGAAAGACAAAAAGATTAAGCTAAAATTTAAAGTCCGACTAATGCGCACTCTTGTCTATTCAATAATTTTGTACGGATGTGAAAGCTGGACACTTACTGCAGATCTCCAGCGCCGTATACAAGCACTAGAAAGAAAGTCATTTCGAAGAACTCTTGGTGTCTCATACAGAGATCGAGTCACCAATTAGGAGATTTAGCGACAGATTGCACTAGCTATAGGACCGTTCCAGCACCTACTCTACACGGTTAAGGAGAGAAAGTTGCGCTGGGCAACTTACAGGACACAATGAGTGGTAAAAGAAGTTGAGGTCGACAGCACAGGAAATGGTGCGACAACATTTACGAATGGACAAGACTCACACCAGAAGAGGCCCTACGATCAGCAGAGGACAGAGAGATGTGGAAAACTAGTTTTCGTCAGAGTACCGCAGCGCCCCAACGACCTTCTATGGTTACGGGATAGAAAAGGAGAAAAAGGACATACCTAGGCAATTCTCAAGAACTAATAATGACATCAATTAGTAGGAATGGTTTAGCTAAATTCGTCTTAGTAAAATTTGAGAAAAGTCAGAAAGATTGTAAAAATGATTGGTCAGGTCTTTCTTAGATGTTAAGATAAATATAGTATCTACTAAGTACACCTGCCACTCCCCGGGTAGGTTTAGAAAACTGTTCTTGATACTTATGTGACATTTGACACGAAACCTCGTTTTGAACACACGTTAGGAACTGCTTTGGGCTGAACAAATGACTAAACAAAATAACGGCAAAATACTCTTTCCCTTTAAATAAATCGCAGGGCTACTCTACAAATGTTTCTGTAAGCCTTTGTCTTGAACCAGTCCCATTCTTTAATGTAAGCTGAGTTCCATTCTTTCAAATCCGTAGCACAGTGTCCCTTACAAAAACAGCAGTTGGCAACTTACCTTGCCATCCAGATCTCTCCCCGTTTCATAGTGAGACCACAACTGTCTCAGTTCTGTCCGATTGCCCCAAGTCTCTATCCACGTCTTAGTAGTAAGTCTCGATTGTTAAGTGTAAATATATTACATAATATCACGTTTTACTCTACAAACAGAACGACATCTCTATCTGCGGAGAGTTTGTTCCTCTGAAAGCAATCTGGTGATCTGCGGCCTAGAATGAAAATTACTTCCGTCAACTACGCACTTTTTATCCCATAAGGAACACAAACCTGTCGTTGAGATTCAAAAGATTTAAAAAATCACTTGTCACCTAGTCACTTCTTGTTAGCAATCTACGTGGAGAGACCAAATTTGCTTGTTTGTTTATCTACTTAGATGTGTTAGTACAACACACTAACATATCCTATTTGCCTTTCTTGCTGTTATTGTTGTTGTTGTTGTTGTTGTTTTTGTTTACCGTATTTGATGCTGTGTTCTATATAATCGCTTTCTGGGCAAAATTAATCCATACTGGGTTATTGATTCAAAAATCTTTTTGATTTTTCTAAAAGACTTGAGATTTATTAATTTTACTTATTAAACTTTGCTTAAGAAAAAGTTGTTGACCAGAGGGGATCTTTGACTGCATAAAAAGAATGTCTGCTACTATTTCTCGTTTTGCTCCATCAACATTCCAAGTTTTCTTCAAGTTATTTTATGTATCATTCAGCTTGTAAGCGAAACGGCTCTTCATAAATTAGTTTGTAGCTTCCCTTGCAACACTTGCTCATTTACGTTGTTTACTGTAACCCTCTTCTGCAGTTTTCAAAATCTGTTCTCCGGTAGTTCTAATTCGGCTTTAGGCTTTCACACATTCTCCTTTCCATAAATTGAATGTGCCCTGGAAGTTTAAAATGGTCTTAAACACCTTCGCTGCTCATTATGAAATTTGCGAGGAGGTGTTTTCAATGTGCGATGTTCTTTATTGAAGCCACAGAATAACTGAGATACCGCATTGTACTATGTGATAATGTCGCGAAAAAAAATAAAATAGATCATTAAAGAATATTGAAGTCGTCAGCTTCCTATTTCTAATCACTGTCTATAGAAACACTGTAATGACGAAGTGCATCATGGTAGCATAAAACTATAATACTTTTACCTATGCGATTTCTTTCCATTGTCACAATTATATTTCTTAGGTTGGCTCTACAAGATACTACAATTATGGTTAAAAAACAAAACCATCTCACGAAAGATAACTTAGCAGGATAGAACTGGTTTTATGGACAACAATAATAAATGTAGGACCATGGTTCTTAGATCCTACGAAAACAGGTAACTATGTTTATCTAAGGCTGATTGACAATAAAGATAGGAGAATATAACACGCACAATAAATTTTTATTGTTTTAAAGAAACGACTGCTACGATCAATCTCATTATTTAATATTCAAAGGAGCAGATAAACAGTTTTTAGATATAGGAATTTTTCTATATTTAGTTCTCATGTGAAATGCATTGGCAAACTATAGCATTCATTTATTATTACTATCATTTTTTCACAGTAATATCTTAAAGAAGGTTGGACAGGAAAAATTCATCCTAAGGCAACAATTTTTCTTGAGTCTGAAATTAGTGAAATAAACTACGCAATAAATCAAACTAACTAACCTGGAAAAATACAACAATCAACTGATTTGTAAGAATTCACTAAACGAAAATCCTTCTTATTATTAACTCAGGTCTACGATTTCAAATTTGGGACAGATTATATTTTGGTGTTAAAATTCAAACGACCCAATATGTCTCACGTCAACGTACCCTGATTAATTATATTTGTAAACCCAAGAGGCCAAGATGGATAGTCACGTATAGTTCGTTGCTACTTCATATTTCACTACCTACTTCATAGTGATGTATTGCAATTTCATTGCCACCTTCAACACTCCACAAAGCCAAGCAGCAGTTGCAATTGCATGTTTTGTAAAGCAATTCAGGCAGCGTTGAGTTGATCAGCATAAAACAGAATTTACTTAGCATATAATGCAACGAATGCTCCCCCTGAAGACTAAAAACTACTACGTTGCCACGTTACCAATATAAACAAAATTGTTGTTGTCCTGGACATCAGGGGGTGTACATATATCTAATTGAAGACAATGCTTCACGGGATATACGATTCGCTCTTTGTAGACTGAACATAATATAGGCTTATGTACTTCCCGCTTTTAATAACCACAAAAGCTTCACTTAAACATAAACACGTTAAGGTAATAGTTTGAATTCCTTTTTATTAACATATGCTATGAAAATTAAGAACCAAAGTATAACATCTACACAATCATAGTTAGTAGTTGTGATAATAATAATAATAATAATAATAATAATAACAATAATGATAAAAATAAATTTTATATTTTAATTAAACTTTTAAAGGTAATGATCTGAAACTAGAAGCTTTAGGTAAACATTTAAATTGTGTTGTGATTGAAAGGAAAACAAACATTTAAAAGAGTCATCCTGCATGGAAATAAGCAACTAATTCTTATAGGAGAGAATGGTGGTGAAAACTCTATTTAGTAGATTTTTATTGCTCAGCATTTAGCCCTTCACGGGAAACTTCTTACTGTAAGAGGTGTATTGAAAACACCCGGGCAGACACTTATCATTCTTAAACATTGCGATACAAGCTAGTTTAGCGACCGATAAAACCACAAAATTTGATTCTTTTGAATAGCTTAATCACACAAACATTTTAAGAAATACAATAATAAAAGCGGAGGTAGATGCTGGAAATTTTTCAAAGCGTTTACCAGATCACCTATTTCACTTGTGAGGAACCCCCAGAATAAGTAGAAATGGAAGAATGGCTATCAGAGGGATTCAAAACGCTAGCTAAATCAATAGCTTGGTCTTGTTGATTATATTAACTATGGTAGCCAGTTGAGAACAAAAGTATAGGAAGGCATAAACCATTGAAAAGCCGCAGTGCAGTCAAGGAACACGGAATCAGTATTTGTGAGACGCAAAATGAGAAAGACAGTAGCCAACTGTTCGTTGAAACTGTCAGTAAATTTGCTAGACTGTGCACCATCAGTTTCGCACACCAACACTGAGGATTTCCGAAATTGCATAATTGTGTCACCCATAACTTTAAAATCTATTTAACTTAAAGAGACAAATTGATAGGCAATTAGTTTTGATCTAGAAGCCCCTTGAATAGATCTACATCGGTAAGTACAATAAACCTATTCATATTTACATAGTAGATCAAAATTAACACTAGATTGCATGCGCGGACGTGCAAGAGCGCACAGCATAATATGCAAATAGCGTGCTAAAACAATAGCCATTAGATACAAATCCCTTTGTCTACTCTAAGTAAGTCGAATCTTGGAAACGTAAATAGACTTCAGCAGAGGAAAGTTAGAACGTACAGTATGTAGAATAGCAAAGTGTCTGTCTTCATAATTTTTGTGGCATTCAATTCTTCTTACATGATTCTGTTTGATAGTCGATGGAACGACATCTTTTCTCCTGTTACAGCTGCTCTTGCCCGTTGTGTTTGCGTTTGTGTTGCTCTGAGACATTGGTACTCGGAGATAAAAAATTTTGCTAGGAACTGGTCTACTAGTGAACATGACTGTTGTACTCTTAGCAGGATAACGTTTAGACACCGTCTTCGTTTCTCAAACGTCTCTGATACGAGACCCATCCATTGTAAACTGATATAAACTAAACATCACTTTGGACCAAACTCGCTACCACGGCATAAACTTGCTATAGAGAATGCTGCGGAGATCACAGCTTTTGGATATCTATTTATAGAGATGATTTTTTTTGCTTTTCCAACTCCAACTTTCCAACTTTCAACTTGGTAGGCGATCGGGCGAGTAAAGCTTCTTAGCTCCGTTGCTCAGGCAAGCTATGAGGCACAGTTTAACTTTTCGAGCAAAGAAGGAATCCTATCTTTTCTTCAGACCGATAGACGTTCACTTCGTGTAAGAACTAGTGGCAATCGTATTTGAGACAAAAATCAGTTCAAGTGATAAGAAAAGTAAGCAGTCATTGCAATTTTCATGCTCGATCGTAGGAGATAATGCAGGGTGCAAGGACTATTCAAGAACACTTTCAAATTCTTAATGGACTTTGGACAGGATAATTGGGACGATGGCAGTGCTTTCATGGTCAAGGCACACGGTGCAGGGAGGCAGGTCTCCGAAATTGGGTAGAGCTGTATGTTTACTGATTGTCCATCGGTGTAGCATTAGGAACTAATTTAGCAAACAGAGAAATTCTGTATGTTATTAGTTGAGTTGACTTAGCTTAGTTGTTAATGAGCACGTCACGAATGCATAGTTCACTGGCTTGACTTCAGTTGATGACATATTTTCCTATTCTGCACATTTTCAAACTTTTTCAAAATTTCAAAGCTCTTCTCAAGAACAGTAAAAAACGTAATCCCACTTTACGAGATGCAACATTTGGTCACAGTACAAACGTGGCTTCTGGGACTAAGTAGTGGTTATAGGTCTTCAGAACGAGACAGGAAATCAACATAGATAGCAATAACGTCTTTTAACTGTAAAGAAATGAACCGGGAGACAGCGTCAAGTTAATGCATAAATACCTTGGACAGGAAAACTAGATGTTGCTTTCTCCAAAGAGGAGACAAAACTGCAATTCACCAGCTAAAAGTATTTTAAAAACGGCTTCATATCTCGTTTAGCCACTGTGCGAGTTCATGTTATCAGTAACCAGTTATTAGCAGTATGGAACTCAGCAGAAAGAGCTGTACTGCTGTACTGTACTGTACTGTTGTACTGTGCTGTACTGCTGTACTTTGCTGTACTGCTGTACTGTGCTGTCCTGCTGTACTGTGCTCAACTTTGTGTTAAAGAAGAGAATGCTACCTTGCTATCAATCTGCTTCCCTTACGGATAGGTAGCTTATCTGGAAAAGCAGCTGTATTGTACTTTGAGGTTGGGTTTCAAATACCACCTTGTTAGCCATTTTTGGAGCGAGATCAGATGTTGACAAAATTTTGTGCATCAAAACATCATAATACAGTAGGATGTGAATGACCTTCGCAGACCCCTATGAACAAGACAATTAATTCTTCATCGGAACATAAAACGCTGCTCTTTCAACCCAAACAGTTCCTTCTTTTTTGTGCGAGAGTATCGAGTTGTCCATGAAATGGAGTGTTGATTTAATGCAATTTACGAATCTTCCGGAAAAGCTCCTACAGGATTTCTGGAATGGATAATTTTTCATCTTTCTCCTTAGCAGATCAAGTTAATTCTTTCTATTATTTATAAACCTCGATTAAATCATTTTACTAAGACTTCATGTTTCTTTTACGTGTTACATTTGACTGCAGCGCTTCCCTCAGTTCTAGTTAGCAGCCAAACTGTAGTATCCCCCGTATCAAATAACGGTTGGTCGATTTGTGGAGAAAAAGCTATTTATGGCATTATGATACCTAAAGCCGCCAAAAGCTATTAGCAAAAGGCATCCTCTAAAAAGATACCCTGCAGAGGAGCTTTATCATTATTTCCTAACGTCCTTGTACACAGCAGTACTGTCACTGGTAATTATCTCTCAGAAGAATGAGAGACCGCTGCATATGTTAAAGGCAGCATTCAACCTATGCTAATGATAAAAGGTTCCCCGATGTGGAGGGTGTCATTTCTAAAACTGACTGTTTAATAAAATCCATATAAAGTTTGTACTGATAGCTGGAGACTGCATAACTAGTGTGTCCTGTGAAAAGCTAATCTGTAATTAGCAGTTGATGTCCCTTATTTGCCGAACTTAACCGATTGCATACATATGAAGTAAAAGATACATTATTGATGTGTCGATTATATTTTAAATGCTAAGTAGCAGAATTACAAACGAGATGTGTGTTAGCCGTCAAGTTTTAAAGGTAGTACATTGTAAGGGAAAATGATATGATAAATTAAAATTGATATAAAACAGTTAGCCAGAATCGCACAGATTTATATTTTAATCGTACACTATGAATATTTCAGTGTTGAAAATACGTTTTGCCGATTAAAAAGTGCTTCACATCGTACGTTCTAGTATTAGCTTTGACCTTTGATACCCTAGAGAGGACAATAGTTACATGAAAACGTTCAATAATTTCTTTCTCATATGCCCATGGAAGCCTTGGCCAAAACAGGGAATTAAGGAATAACAGCGACTAACACACATTCACATATTTGAAATAAAACATTACATAATGGCAGTGATACTTAACCTTTTACTCCTAAATCTTACTTTTGGTAGGGCATCTGTGGACACCAATTCATCAAAAACTTACATGTGGATAAAATGTTAGGACTTCCATCGGGATGGTCTAAATGAGGTTCTCATGACAATTTCTTGTTAAATTTTACTTTCCTGGTTTCATTTTGAAAATTTTGACGCAGGATTAAGAGTACTATTGGCTATCCTGCGACAATCTCCGTAAGATGTGGATTGCTAAAAGTAAAAGGTTAAAATTAATCGCTTGGGTACACTCCACAACTGATTGACTTGAGTAGATAAATCGGACGAGTTATTTAGATCAATTGGTGAGGCAGTTGTTCCGATTAGTCAAGTGGGTTAGATAAGCTGATTTTATTAAGCTATTGTCAGTTACTTCTTTATTTTATTTTTGGACGGAGAAGTGCTCGCCATTGGCGGCTTTCGGTAGGGCACTGATACTTATCAGTTTGCTTAGGTGGCTTAAATTTAAAGTTAAGTTAAATACGTTAGTTAAGTACGCTAGTTAGGCAGGTTATTTAAGTAATATAGTAGTTTAGATAGCTTGGTAAGCAAGTTAAGTGTGGTAATAGCCAGTCCTATATCCTATATATAGTCCAACATTGATCGTCTCTGCCAGTATAGCTGGTACTCATTTGTCAAACACCGCGAGGAAGGGATGTTGGTTGAAGCTGCCTCCAATTAAACCTTTAGAGCTCCAATCCTAACACAAGTGGAGTATCACTGAACTATCGTTTCTGCTTTGTCAACACAAGAGACACGATTTGTGTAAGTAACCTTTGCATCATTTATCAATGCGGTGGAGCTATCATTTGTCGTCAACAAACAACTTTTGTAACATAATTCATTGAAAGTAAACCCACATATGATTTCAAGATAGAATGCATTTTCTTCCTTAACGTCTTTTATTACTCACTTTGCATGAGGTGAGACGATACCACTTTCGAGGGACATGCTTGGAGCATGGAACAATTTAGGACCGGATGCCCTTCCTGACATCACCGACCTTTCTGGGGCTGAACACTGACACTTTTAACCCTCTAGATCAGAAGTCCAGGATCTTATCTACTAGGCCACGGCGGCTCTAATTACCTAAAGTTTTAATCTAAATAGACACTCTTACTTTGTTCAATAACAAATATGCTAGTCTTATGATGCTCCCCAGGCTAGGCTTGTGGAATCAGTTTGAGTCGCCTCATTAATCGAGAGGTACTATTTTTCTCTAGAGACTCCTTTCTCAGCAAAGGATTTCCGTAATTGATCATTGAGAGAGGGTAACTGTTTTATTAAAACCACATCGTTTATGCGTTAGTGCAGACTTCCAATGTCGTTTTAAATGGAAGTATCAACGGAAACGTTATTCGACTTCAGGAAAGGACGAATGCAGAATTTCAATTAATCTTTGCTAACATGTTTACATTTCTTAGTTAATATACTAGCTCTACTTACACAAGAATGGAATTAAACGTGAAAATGTCGAAAGTTGACGATCTGAAAAGGTGTAAACGAACTCTTTTTCTAAGTGTATTCTAAGGCACACGTCATCTTTCAAAAGAGAACTTAAAATTCAAGGGCGACTTAGAGAAGATATTAAAGAGTAAAAAGCTTTTCAAGAACCAATTTAGAATCGTCATAGTTTAAAATAATTGACAAATGTTCCACTTGAAGTGGCGATACCCTATGGATTTGCTAAGATATTTCCAGTTAATAATAAGGCAATGAAATCCATCAGGATTGCCTCCCAAGAAAATTTGAGAGATAATTTATCTCTGTTTTGTTCTCTTTTTCATTTCATTTTTGCTAATTTGGTCTCTTGTTTCAGAGTTTATCTGACTCCATAGGTAAAAACTGTTGATTTTTATTTGAAAGAGAATTGTCGGTAATACTGATCTTCTTTACTTTAATAAATTAAGCCAATCCTTTTATTTCCATTTTCATCTTCCAATGCTTTGCAACTCAAAATTTTTCTAAAGCCTTTCTCAAGATTTGAATAGACATCTTCAATTGCCTTATTTCTTTCCTTGTTCAGTTTGCTAATAACAGCACGCGGACGTCTGTTGGTCATAAACTAATCAATGTCCACCTTAGCTGGCATTTCAGAGGGGAACAGTAGTGAGTAATACGGCTGGCATTTCAGAGGGGAACAGTAGTGAGTAATACGGCTGGCATTTCAGAGGGGAACAGTAGTGAGTAATACGGCT
>JAAAKL020000975.1:0-11997 GCA_010016065.2 Carybdea cf. marsupialis auct. non (Linnaeus, 1758) | reverse complement strand
GGCATTTCAGAGGGGAACGGTAGTGAGTAATACGGCTGGCATTTCAGAGGGGAACAGTAGTGAGTAATACGGCAGCAAGAGTGGTCCTAGTCAGCAAAGAATGAGGTTGTATATTATAGAAGGAAAATCAGAAGCCATTTTCTGTTTCTTTATAACATTTTTATGCCAAGTGAACAGTTTTGTTTGACAAATTACATTTAGTATTATTTCAGCTATATTTTTGTTCATAGATTTGAGACAGAGAGCATTGAAACATTTTCTGGGTGATCGATTTGTGAAATCATCAAACTGTCGCAGTTCGTTATGCTTTTGTTAACTAAACTTGTACATTTTAAAAACGTTCACTTTTCAAAGAAGCTTGCTTCTTTATTGATCCCATTTTGTTTCTTTCAGCTAACTTGAAGTAAGAGGACTTCGTCTACAAAGAAAGGATACATTACGACAACAATTTTTAGCATACAGATCTATATGTACACTATCTAAACTATACTTTAATATCTGTCTACAATTTTACCTACTGAAGTAACGATACTATCAAGACTGGAACTGTATCCTCAGATAAAGGAATTCACATTTCGAATTCTATATAAAACTCCAATAGCAATTTACGTAATGTTAGATGAAAAGCTCGAGTTTGTCAATTGTATGCATTTTAAATGTGAGATCCTTTAATAACCCCAAAACACGAAACGGAAAAGAAAAGGCAGAGAAAATACACTATCCAAGACATTGACAACGGAGCGACAAAACAGAGTAATGAAATTAGATGAAGTTAATGATATTGGGTAAAAATACTTTAAACTGTGATAAAACCCTTAAATGAAACTGTTTAAAAAACTGTGCTAAGATACATTGAGCTGAGGACATGATTACTGAAAACGGATGAATTTCATCGAAGTATAAAAGAACGTGAAACTGGTTGCAGCTTTCATCATGCAATGCAGTCTGCAAACAATTTTCATGTAAAGTGCACAAGATTGCACTTCGCTGACCAATGAGAATACTGCATGTGGTAACGTGATTTTTATAGCATCACGTGTTCAATCCTGTTGAATATGATATGAGAGCGTCTAAGTTTAAATGGGCTCGATGGTTTAGAATTTTGAAAGATGCTTCTTTAACACCTGAGCAATTGAATATTATGATAGGAACAAATTACCACACGACACAATCGATCAAGCCAAAATTTAGATAGCATAAAGATAGCTTATATGCATATATATATACAACCTTTTGCAGTTTGAAGAATGTCAGCAGGTAACTGCAGTTTTTTCCTCTTTCTTTTTTACCACTGCTTAGTATATAAAAGTACATATAAATGTATATTGGTTCCTGCCATACTTTTCACACTAAGAAAGGCATTCCATATGGTCAAGCCCTGTGCATTAAACGTATATGTTCAGAGGATGATCTCTTTGAGAAACGGTATGCAGAGTTAGAAAGTTTGCTGAAGTCCCGGGGTTACCCTCAGCAAATGGTCCGTTCCCAAATTGAAGGAGCTAGGCACCAAGAACGTGATTCCTTACTAGAGTTTAGGCCTACTCAGTCTAGTGTCGCAGCGAGTATTCCAGGGATAATCTGGTGCTCTCTTATCATCCAGCATTAAGTGCGCAAGCTCATGATATTGTTAGGAGCAATTTTAACATTCTCCAGTGTGATGACGAGAATAAGCGTATACTTCGTGATATTCCGATTGTAACTTATAGGAGGGCAACATTGCTCAAACATAAGACTTTTTTGTGCGAGATTACCTGAAGCTAAGAACTCCAGTCCAGGTTGCGCACCATGTAGGAGGAGACGGAATTGTTACATCTGTAATTACATCTGTAAGGTGGACGCATTCACTGATACCCATGGCAGTTGCATGTGCATAATAAAATGTGGCTGCCTAACATGCGAATCTAAAGGAGTGGTTTACTTACTTCAATGTAAGATTTATAAGATTCAATGCGTCGGAAGTATAATAATTCCGTTCAGGTTGGGTTTCAATAATTGTAAGTCAAAATTCCTTAATTTTGTTAAAAAAAATCTGCCAGGGAAAATAAGCATGTCTGCCATGAAAGTTTTTCCTTATTGATGCAGGGGAAACCGAATATTTGGTAAGGCGAAAGGAAACGTTCTGGCAACTTAAACTTAACGTATTTAAACCAAACGGTCGTAATGATCGCAAGGTCCTGCAGTTCATACATTTTTACAGTAAGTACGAAGGTTAGGTCGGTTCAATACACATTTTATCGCGTGCAGAGGTGATTCTCTGTTGTGGTCATTTCCAACCTCAGCTCCAAAGCGAGGTAGTGATGGGTTCTCTGACCCAACCTTTGTGGAAAGTTCCATTCCTTCAATTTTTGTCCCATGAAAGTAATCAGAATTGTAAATTTTTAGCCCCTGTACTTAGTCTGTTTTGATCATTAGATTTCAAGGAATGTTATTTTACATAGAATTTTTTTAATGCCTGTATGAATTTTTGTAGATGTCGTATTATTTCTGCATAACATACCTGCTGAACCGATTGTAGAGTGGCCTGAGGAAGAAACGTTTGTTTCAAAAGCTTGAAAGCTATACCAGTTGTAGCTTTTATTTGTCTTTTGTATATATATTATATATATACAGTAAAACTTAAAACAGATAAAAACATGGTAAAGAAATATATAAAAGCAATGTAAACCACGGCCGTTTGTTTGTGCAAGGTGTCGAGAATTCGTTTTCTTCTTCAGGCTCTATATATTATCCTTTAATACTACAGATCTAACCAATTGCAAGTCTGTATAGTACAAAAAAGACCACAGCAGCTTGTCAAAAAAGTGATAACTTCATTACTGAACTACTGAAATGAAATGAAAACTTACTGAAGTGGCCTCTTTTGTTGAGCGACTCTCGTAATCGCATTTGGAAATTGAGGCGAAATACATCACCCACAATATCAAAATGGAGTCTTGATAATATCACAGTGTCCACAAGGGACGGATACGTCTGTAGTTACACTATACAGCTACATTTTAGTTTTAGAGTTTGGACTGCCAAGATGTGGTAAGCAGCATTTGTATATGGAGAAAAGACCTAGATTTTTAGAGCTTTACATATCAAGAAATTCTAAGCAAAACGTTCCCCATGTTTTGCACATCTGTATGAATCACTCACCCTTGATGTTCGTGTGAAATATGATCTCCTAGGCCTATGTTTCCAAACTGCCGTTTTGCAGAGGCCTACCTATCATGGCGGCCCACAAGAACAAGTTGTCTCCACTTGCACAATTAGCAACAACTGTTATGTTTTAAGTAAACGAGTTTTTGAGAACAGAGGATTTGAATTTATAGGTTTGAATAGATACTAGAGAAATAGAAAAGTATGTACCCAGCGGCATTCGAACTCGTGACCCATTCATTCGCAGCTTTCACTCTACTGAGCTAGGTGGTCGCCGTTGACAACACGACCTACTTCTCTATCCCGATAGTGGCATACTTTTCTCTTTCTCTAGTATCTATCAAAACTTATCATTTCAAATCCTCTCTTCTACAAAACAATTTGCACGTTGGCTGTGGACAGAATGATCGACTGGATGGCAGTCCTTCCATAGTTAAGTAGAATGGCGAAGGAAAGAACGATGGTAAAGAACGATGTCGATGTCCTCCGGTTGTGTATTGGGAGCTAATGTAGCGAATAGAGAAATAGATCATGATATCAACGGGGATCACCTATCTCAGTTGGTAGAGCGTACGTCGCGAAGGAGTAGGTCCTGGGTTGGAATGCAGCTGGTGACATACTTTACTATTTCTCTAGTATCTATTCAAACTTAAATGAGTTTTTTATGTGTAATAAGCGAACAATAAAATTCAGTGCATTGATATTGGTGAAGTCGTGGCTGAACAATAAGTGCCATACAGTTGAAACGTGATAATATATTTTTGAGTTCTAGTTCATGACTATGTAGTTTAGACATGGTAGGTAATTTTCTAATCTTTTAAATGCGTCTTTTACAGTATTATATTATATCATCTGCGTGCTGTTCAAAATTTAGAAACTTGTTTTAAGGTTACCTGTCTGCATGGCATTTCACTGCTTATTACCATTCCACTTGAGCACAAGTGTTGAGATCCACTACTCTGGGCAGCAGAAAAGTGAAACTTGATGGGTCTTTATTTAAAGATGTAGTTCAGCAAATCTGTAAATTTCCGATGGAATACCATAATTTCCAGGCGACGTTTCACAGAGGTGGAATTGGGATGCAAATTGTTACAAATCTAGTGTTATGGTTTTGATTCACACCTGTAGTGCCCCGTATATTTGAAATTTAGGTAATAAAAATATAGCCTCACTAATTTTATATGTTATACTTAAAATGCCATAATTGCAACCCAACTCAGCTACATATATCCCGAACTTCCTTCTATGGGGCTGCTGCTCATTTGTTTGTTTAGGTAACAATCGTAGTGGGCACGTAAACAATACAAGGGTTACCCATATCTGGAGAGATAACAAAATTGGAAAGATATTATGAAGCTTGAAGTTTGGATATTCATAGCGTCAACTCAATTTTCATAAAATAATAACAAGCTCCTGAATAGCTTCTATAAATTTCACAGCATCTTGTACAGATGACACTGATATTATCATCATGGCATTGATGATAAATCATTTAGTTGTTAATTGGCCATATCGTTGTCTAGTGGTTAACAAATCGGACTCACCAGAGGTTGTGGGTTCGAATCCTGCCTGATCCATTATAAAGACTATCGGTTGAGGGAAGGTAACGGGAGATCATCACTGTTAATGTGCTCTCTCCCAAGGACATTGCTCACTCTGGCTGGGCAATAGAATACGCTCGAAGTCGAGTATGCCATCAAAAGAGACAGAATTCTATACATCGAAACAGTAACATTGTTTTATATCTCCTTTATGGATGGACTGAAAGGCCCGATACTTGTTGCCATTCCCGACAACCATACTCAATATCAAAAATCTCTCGTGTGCCATACAAAATCGACAAAATAATAAATAGTCTTCTTTAATACTTTAAATTGATGTGGTCCTTTTCAGTTTAGTTTAACTTCTATAAAAGAGACCAGAATGGAAACCTGGTCAATTTGAACCGCATAAAGTTATCCCTCGCATTTAATGATTATAGGATGCAAAGAGAATTGTCATATCCTCTCGAATGTTACTATTGTCAGTATTAATTTTTTTCAGATTATATAAATATATTTCCACTTATCCTAGCTGCATTTTATTTATGGTATAATTTGGCTTGATTTTTAAAAAAGTTCTTGTTTTCGGTATTTGGTATTGTATTTTTCTTTCGTTACATGATGGAGAAAAGAGTTATATACACACATCCTCACAAGTTTAGTTATCCTCATTGCTTATAAACAGTTTTCAAATGTCGGTCTAAATCAATTTTATCTTACTTTCAACCTTCACGTCTTTACATATCCCTCCCTAGGAAAGATACGTTAGCTGACTGTAGTTGTTGTCCGGTGAAAAGATTTTTGTATGATGAATAAGTTACAGAACGTAATGCATAAAATATGTTGATCAAATTTACTGTTAAAGCTTTTAGCTGTTGCTTAAAGCTGTTAAAGCTCACATTTCCTTTTGTTTGATGAACATTGCTACAAAAATCAACATAAACATCGATTATGGAAGAAAAAACAAGAAGAAGCAAAAATCATTTGTGTAAACCACTCAATATAGAACAAATAAAATCACTGCGATATCAAAAATGTTGCATGCTTGTTATCTATATTGTATTACAGAAATCATTCATCAATGTTGAAATGTGTTGAAATAATAATCACAAATCATATATACAAATTCAACATCGCATTTGCCTAACTTGTTTCTATGTAATACAATCAGATGTCATATGGAGTATATTATTTAAAGGTTTCAGTATTGAGAAATCTTATCTTCATAAACGCAAAAATGTGTTAAAGAAGGTTCAACATCAAACCACAACGGTATTTAAGGCTTCACTGGCCCTTTGAAGGGATCGGGTGTAAGTAAATAGGGTCTCAACGCTTAAAACACCAGTTAAAGAAGTTGCACAACGAATAACATATAAAGCTATTTCTTCCCAATCCTTGCTTGGCACTACTCTTGATCTTAAACAATTTCCTTAGTTCTCTACTAAGGATCCTGATAAATAGGTATGACGCATTATATTTACAGAGGGTCATCTTGGGTAACTCTATTCTGTAATGATACATCGTTTCCGTGCCGTATTCGTGCTTGCAGCCATTTAAAGTCATCTTCTCAAACTTTGGAAATGCATTCCATCATTTATCTAGTGAGACATCATGATTTTGACATATTCTGTAGAGAAAAGAAATAGAAATTTTTTGCTGATATATGTACATGATTATATACCTAGTAAAAATAAAATTGAAAATGTAGAATATACAAAAATCCAAACACCGCTGAAGTTTTAGAAAACTTACATATAAAGACATCATATGATCATATATGTGTACTCAGGCAGATGAACAAGCACTCATGAACTACATAGTATAGAACTCATTAAACATGAAGTGCTTACAGGGCTGTCAGGAACTAACCCAGGATCTCTCATACCGAAAACGAAGACTTCACCATTGCACTAAAGAATGTGTTAGTAAAGTCAACAATCCGGGTAGTCGATCCCTAATTCTCACCACCACCAGCAACTTAATTTTTCGTTTCGCTATTAGCTTCATCAGTGCCATTTCATATATATAAGTACTCAGGCAGACACACAAGCAGTCATGAACTACACAGTATAGAACTCAATAAACTGGAAGTGCTTACGGCGCTGGCAGGGATGGAACCCAGAATTTCCCACACCGAAAACGAAGACTTTACCACTGCACTAAATAGTGCAATAGTAAAGTCATTAATCCAGGAAGTCGAGCCCGAATTCTCACCACCACCAGCAACCTGATTTTTCGTTTCGCTATTAGCTTCATCGGTGCCATTTCATATATATAAGTACTCAGGCAGACACAAAAGCAGTCATGAACTACAGAGTATAGAACTCAATAAACTGGAAGTGCTTACGGTGCTGGCAGGGACGGAACCCAGAATTTCCCACACCGAAAACGAAGACTTTACCACTGTGCTGCTGGTGGTGAGAATTCGTCCTCTGCACTCAAAAGTTAGTTTGGAAGGACTGATGGATCGGGTGGCAGCACTTTCACGGCGTAGATCACAAAATATGTGTGAAGTTGCGTTCGAAGTCCACCTTTGGAGGATTGGGAACTAATTTGGCGACTCATGAAAATTAAAGTACGCTATAATGGGCTCCCTTGCAGCTCATTTGGTGGAGCAACACGCTGAGATAGCGTGAGTCCTGGGGCTGAATCCCGATATGACGTAATTTTCTCTCGTAATTTTCAAAGTTTGTTTAGCGCACCATTGAGATGAATGAGGTTTATGTTTGGCGCAGCATATTCAAAGAATCGCCGTTGCCCTACTCGGTTTCCAGGTGATAACAGATCGATCAACTCACTTTGAGGAATGTTAGTTGGACTTATGTCTAGCCACAGAGCTAGCACGTACAAGTCTTGCTCTGACTCATCCATCAAAGTCTATCATACTAGAAAAAACTGGCTTGTCCTGTTCTTGTCCGGCTATTCTATGGTCTAGCACAGTCTAAACACGCCTGGAATTACATGCTTGGAACACAGTTACAAAATATCTGGTGGTACCGCCATAAATGAGTGATAACGATCCCAGTAACAGACCATTATCGGAAAAAATCGTGAATTACGAGTCAAAAGACGGCCTTTTCCGGCCAATCAACAGAGAAAGAATAATTCGAAATCTTCATTTTCCTCAAATATCTTAGGGGGAAATTCTGTCGTCTACAACTGAAAGGTCCATTATGTTCTCTCTTTTCCACAGTCCCAACACTTATGACACTTATGAGAGTTCTCTTGAATAGCTGAAACAGATCAGAATTCTAAAGAATTTCTTAGACGTTTAGAATTAAAACACTTCCTTTTCTACAGACGATATCAAAACTTAAGTCAAATACCATACTGAACCATTCAATCAAAGTACTGCATTCACTCAAATGAAGTTGACCACGGCTCGGTAATAATTCATGGGATGGGATGGGATGATTCTAACGTATATTTCTTCGGCGTATTGTCGGAGGATTTGAAATAATCAGTTTCAAAATGTACTAGAGAAGCACACAATATGTCACCAATAGAACTGATATTTTCTGTTTTTGTGCTCCCTTTTCGAAACTGATCACCCCAAATCCTCCCATCTGGGTGATACTTTGATTATACAATGGGGTGAGGACAGCGTGATGGGCTGGATGGAAGTCCTTTCATGGTAAAGTCACATGATGTAGAGTGACTGCTCTCCAAAATTGCGTAGAGCTGGGTGTCAATGCCCAGCGTGATGTACTTGGAACTAATATAGACTAAGGAGATACAATGCCCAATCATCGTGGGTCAACGAGCTCAGTTGGCAGAGGATAGACTGCGAATCGCTGTGGTGACATATTTTTCAAATTCTCTAGTATATTGTAAGATCTGATATGGATGCTCTTATTTTACAGCACAGAACAAAATAAAACCAATACCTTTATTTGAAGCCAGAGTATTTCGAGTACCTTTTACACTGTAGCTACCCTTTTGGAACTGTTCACTAATTGCAAATGGCAAGTTGTTTACTAATTACAAAGGTACAATTATCAACTAGTACTCCAATTTCCCTGGCAATGTGATAGGTATACTTGTGCAGGAGGTACGCTAGCTGCCTAAACTAGCCCAGGTGCCAAATCGCTCACATCTGCCTGAGAAACTAACAAAGTCTATTACTTCCGAAGTTATTTCCGTAGGAAAACAATTCATCTCAACTAAAATATTAGCGAGATTCTATTTTTTTATGATCACCTGACGTTTTCAGTACTCAGTCGTTTTTAGTGCAGACTAACGGTCACAACATATTATGGGCGCTAATTCTATGCCATCTTCGGATCCGGTACGTCATTGTAAAAAGGTAACCCATGCCTGAGTTTCGCAAAAACGGGGAGTAGGCTAAGCTAAGGGGGTTTCTTTACAATGTTCTCAACATGATAACTTGTACAAAAATATTGCTATTGTTCCTCTTCTTGGTTACCTCTGCAGAAACCTGCCCATTACTTTCTTTCACGGTTGTCTTACTCAGCACGTTTGAATAACGCAGGCATTTCCACGCAGCGCTGAATTGTCACTCCCCCTCCTAAATAAGTATAGCAATATCAAATCAAATTATGGCGGATTTGAACAAGCAGACTTTTAAAAGGGACAACAATTTAAGTATCTTCGAGCGGATATGACTTCATACTTCTTGAGTAAGCGCAGAAGCCTCTTAGTACACCAGGCAGTATTGAGAAATTTAAACGCAATGTAAGAAGCTTCATTTGAGTTGCTATAAAATGTGAAACGATATGGCCAGTGCTTCCTGTAATTACATTTGCGAAAATCACTGATGCACAAATTTTAATGCAATTACGAGTATCCACTTCAATTACAGAAACTCAGGACTGCCTTATATAAACATAGAAGACTTAGATTAGATTAGAATCTCTTTCATCTCAATTCCTACCTGAAGGATGTATAAACATTCTTCTTTTGGTCCCAAAAATGAATCATAGTACACCACTATATGTGGATGCTTTAGTCGTGCTAAAATTCTATAATGACAAAGAGAAGAGAGAATCAACATGCATCGTTAAAGTTCAGCGCATCCCTTTCGCGGGAGAATAACTAGGTAGCGTTCGAGAGCTGGTTTGTTTGGTAAAACGCATAGCGTCAACGGTTTCTTTAGATAACGTTTTTTAAACTCAGAGTGTGTTGCTCGTAATCGGAGGGTTATGAGGCTAGTTGGAACAAGATGCCATGACTCAATATGATATCCACGCAAAATAACTCCTCAGTACTTCACCGTTATAAAGTGTAAATTGGCACGCGGCTTTTAACGGTATGTAACCATATGCAACTTGCAAAGCAATAAAAAGCTTCTTGTTTTCAAAACACAGGCTAATACGCGCCTAGCGTACCCAATGTGTGCCTGTACTCCACAGGGGGCGGCGGGGGTTAATCAGGAAAAATATCAGCCTTCAGGTTGAGCCGAAAAATAAATACCGCATGACCATGGATCTTTAATCTGCCTCTCAGTATTATGAACTCTTTAATAGCAAGCCTCCTTTCCATTTTGCACAGTGTCGTAGGGTCACGAAGGAAGAAGTGTTTCCTCAGAGACACTCAACCTCGGTTTAGCTGTAAATATTTCATTCAGTTGCTATTATTGAACTCTTTCAAATGAATCCTAATCCGGGTAGTTATCTTGTCCAATAACCTCCATAACACGCAGAGAGCGCAATACACCAGCTGCTAACTACATCCTTGGTAACATTTTCTTCGCCTTATTTACTCACATTTTTTTACTCCCAGGACTAGAAGGTCCACGGCAATGTCAATGTCAATGACACTGTTAATATTTACCACGTATGTACAAAAACTCGCGTAATTTTTAACCAATCTATTGGTTATCAAAATAAAAGTTTGCAGTTGGAGTTAGAGGCGATGACGTTACTTGGAATAGGGGGCGATGACGTTACTTGAAACAGGAGGTGATGACGTTACTTGGAATAGGAGGCGATGACTTTTCTTGAAACAGGAGGTGATGACGTTACTTGAAACAGGAGGTGATGACGTTACTTGGAATAGGAGGCGATGACGTTACTTGGAATAGGAGGGGTGACTTTACTTGAAACAGGAGGCGCTGACTTGACTTGGAATAGGATGCGATGACGTTACTTGGAATAGGAGGCGATGGCGTTAATTGGAATAGAAGGCGATGACGTTACTTGGAATAGGAGGCGATGACGTTATATTAGAGTGAAAAAAAAAATTTTTATTACGAAAGAATTTTACACTTTTTACGTAGCTTTTATATACCTTACTTAAATCTAGGTTATTCTTTCGAGGTAGAGCCATACTTGTGTGTAGGCAGGGTTCACCTACCATCGTTGCCATTAGTTGGGCTAGAGCTCAGTCGTTTCTGAGCAATTATTCCTTAGCGTGCTGCCTGTCAGAGTAGTGCTTCTAAAACTTTCTTTCTTTACTTATCATTTGTTCTTTATTTGTTAACAGAACGCTACAATAATCGTAAACTAATGTAGGTCTGATTTTATTGCATGTTGTTCCAATCCTCTGATTTCCGACATATCCTTCGCATGAGTGATCTACCTTCCATCCGGACGATTGCTGTGGTAAGTGTCTTGCTGAACTTGCTACACAACGTAACTTTCAAGTTCTGTACCACTCAAGAGAAATTAGAGAATCAATATGCAAAGAGTAAAACTCTCCCTTACTTGAGCATTCACGGAGTATGCTTGCCAACAAGAACTTACCCTCAAGAATTTAATAGTGTCTTCCTTAAAAAATAAATTGTAAAGCAGTAAAAACAGCACCAATCCTTAAAGTCCCTGTCCGACATATATCCTCTATATTCTCATACCTGGCCTCCTTCAGGACATGTTCTTTTGTTCTTGTCTGTCTCTTGGGGTCCAACTCAATTTCCTTCAGAGCATAAAACCTGAAAAGAAAATTGACGTTAAAATGTTTAGATAATTAAAAAACAAGACATGTATCTCAGATTCAACAAAGAATAAGACAGTAAAATGTCTCCTAAATAGGTTTGAGTACAGATTAAAACAGGAATACTGACTGTAAAGAGAGATAGTTTCTAAAGTATAAAGCTTATAGCGAAGATAGGCTGGGAAAATTTTTACGAAATGAACATACAGCTGCAAAAGTAAGGTAAGATGAACATATGTTATGGAGCATATGTCATCAATTGAAAAGAGCTTCATAAATATTTGTGTGAAAATAATTTTAAAATGGCATCTAGCAAAAATGATAATAATAATAATAATAATAATAATACCCAAGAAAAGAAAAGCAAACAATCATGGAATTGGCTACAAGACGGATTTCTAAAACGGGAAACAGAGAGTCTACT